>JBBBDQ010000707.1:625000-665000 GCA_037127315.1 Ascarosepion bandense
GCTTCTTCAGTCTTCGGAGTTTCACTTTTAGTTTGCAGATGACTGGGACGTGGTCACTTCCGCAGTCGGCACCTGGGTATGTTTTGCATTGAACCACTGCATTCCTGAATCTATTGTTTATAGTTATGTAGTCTATTTGGATCTTCGTGTCGCCTCCTGGGCTTCTCCATGTCCATAAACGTCGTGGGTGTTCTTGAAACCAGGTGTTAGTAATAACCTGGTCATTGGCTGAGCACCATTAGATCCATTTTTCTCCTCGTTCGTTGGGCTCTCCTAGTCCGAAGTTGCCGTTCGTGTCCCCTTCTCTATCTTTACCTACCTTGGCATTTAAGTCCCCCATTATAATCCTAATTTCTTGGCTTTTGCACTGAGCCTTGGCACTGTCCAGTATTGAATAGAACGATTCTATTTAACCAAGAGGACTCGCTCTGATAGTTGCCAGTATCCAAGTGCACATCTCTTCACTTGTTTTTTTAGTATTAAACCGACCCCTTTTACGTTTGTTTTACCTCCTGCATATATTATCCTGTGGGTGTCGCTACTGAAATCTCCGTTATTAGGCCATCTTGTTTCACATATGCCTAGGATGTTGATATTCAGTCTGTTCATTTCCTGCTTGACATTCTCTAGTTGTCCACAGTTGAGTGTCCTGACGTTCCATGTTCCTATAGTAATTTTGTCTTTGATGCGCACAGTCCCAGGGTAACGGTCCAGAGACACCTGTTGCTCATGTGGTTCTTTCTCAGGCGAGGGACAAAGACATGCCTGTGTAGCTAATTAGTATTTCATTGATAGATTGTTTCATTTTTTATGGCTTATCAACATACAAGAAATTGTGTGCATATAAAGTGGGGGATCAATTTTATATTATAGTCAGTATACAAACTGATCCCTCACTTTAGAGTTTAAGTAGTTTCTATACATCTATATTCCAGAGAATGCAAATAAATCTAAAAGACATGTCTTTGTAGCTAAACAGTGTTTCATTGACTGATTCATTTTATATGTTTTATCAACATACAAGAAATGTGTATATAAGTGGGGGATCAATTCTATATTACAATAAATATACTGTATGATCCCTTACTTTATGGCAACCATTGCTAAACATTTATAACTCAGAGAATGTAAACAAATCTAAAAAACATGCCTGTGTGGCTAAACAGTGTTTCTTTGATTGATTCAATTTACTATGACTTATAAATCCTTTTTCAGGCTATATAAAGCCAGAAAATATTTTTAGATTGTAAGAATTTTTCAGATAATAATGGCTTAGTGATTAGTCTTACTTATTAACCTATAACTGGGGAAAGAAGTGGATTAATATCTAATCCGAATTTATAAACACGAAATATTGTAGATATAAAGAGGAGTTATCAATTCTATATAACAATCGACAGATAAACCGATACCTCACTTTGTGGCCAGTGTAGTTACGATATATTTATATTCAAGAGGGTGAAAATAAATCTAAAAGACATGCCTGTGTATCAAATCAATATTTCATTCGTTGATTTGTTGTCTATGGCTTATCAACATATAAGAAATTATGTGTATATAAAGTGGGGGATCAATTCTCTGTGACAGTCAACGTAAAAAATGACCCTACACTTTGTGGTCACAATAAGGGAAATAAGAAGAAAATGCAGACAGGCTAAAAAGAAATGGCTCAATGACAAATGTGCAAAAGTAGAGATTGAGCAGGAATAGTAAAGCAGACATGCATAAGGAAATAAAAGAACTGACAGGACAAAAAACCTGCTCTTCAACAGGATGTATAAAATCTAAAGATGGAACAATCATTTTGGAGAAAGAGGAAATACTCCAATGATGGGAAGAATATATAAAAGATCTTTTCCACAACAAGAGAAAGCAACCAATAATACGCAAAGACGAGAACGGACCGGAAATATTAAAGTCTGAAGTGGAATCTGCAGTAGTCAAAGTGAATAGAAAGAGCAGCTGGACCAGACGGCATAGTCATAGAGTTGCTGATAGCCCTGGAAGAATTTGGTATAGATAAAATTATTGAAATAATAAATGAAGTTTATAATTAGTGGGGCAATACCAGATGACCTCAGCAAGTCTATCTTCATAGCACTGCCTTAGAAGCCAAGAGCAAACGAGTGCGAACTCCACAGAACCATCAGTTTGATGACCCATATAACAAAACTGATCGTCCGAATCCTGATGAATACAGCGAGAAGCATAATCAGGCCAGAGAAAGGACAAGAACAGTGTGATTTCGTTAAAGACACAGGAACAAGGAACGCCATATTTATGATTAGGATGCTCTCTGAAAGGGCAATACAAATGAAGAAGGACTTATACCTGTGCTTTATTGATAATGTGAATGCGTTTGACAAAATACGCCACAAGGAATTGATGGAGATGCTCGGCAGCCTGGACATATTTGGGAAAGACTTGAGAGTAATAAAGAATCTTTACTGGCAGCAAACCACTTGCATACGGACAGGAAATGAATTGAGTAGATATACAAAGATAGAAAGGGGCGTAAGACAAGGATGTGTCTTTTCACAGGATCAGTTCAACTTGTACAGTGAGAATATTTTGAGGACCCTAGAAGTTATGCCTGGATTCGTAATCGGAGGCCACAATTTAAACAACGTAAGATATGCAGATGATACAGTGCTGATAACAGACACAGAAAGGAAACTACAAGACCTCCTACAGAAGGTAGCTGAAGAAAGTAACAAGAAAGGACTAGAAATAAACTGGAAGAAAACCGAATGCATGGTCATCAGTAAAAAGGGCAGCCCAAAATGCCAATTACAGGTTGGGGATACTAGACTCAAGCAAGTACAAACATTTAAATACCTGGGAAGTGTTATAACAGAAGACAGAAAGTGTGACACAGAGATCCGATGGCGAATTGGCATGGCGAAGGAAGCATTCCAGAAGTTGAGTAAAGTATTAAGAAACAGGACAATTTCGCTAGAAACAAGGAAGAGAGTACTGGATTGCTACGTACTGTCCGTCCTTCAATATGGCAGTGAATGCTGGACAATATAATCAAAGATGAAGGAAAAACTTGAGGCAACTGAAATGTGGTTCTACAGAAGGATGCTGCGAATATCATGGATCGAGCATGTGAGCAATGATAATGTCTTAGAAATGATTGAAACAAAAAGGAAATTAATACTGAGCATGAGGAAAAGACAGCAGAATTTCCTGGGAAATGCAATGAGGAAGGAGGGCTTGGAGAACCTGATACTAACAGGCCAGATAGAGGGAAAAAGAGACAGGGGAAAGCAACGGATAACATATTTGAAGGACTTAATCAGGTGGATGACGGAACGAGGGTTGCATTGTGTAACAGAAGAAGGCTTGCTCAGAGCCACCAGGGATAGGGAAACGTGGAAAACCATGATCGCCTACGTCCTGAAGGAACAGGGCACATAGAAGAAGTTTCTATACATTTACATTCCAGAGAATGTAAATAAATCTAAAAGACATGCCTTTGTAGCTAATCAGTATTTCACTGATAGATTGATTTGTTTTCTGTCACTTATTAAGACAAGAAATTGTGTATATAAAATGGGGGATTGATTCTATACTAATTAACCTCTAGCTGGTGGTGGCAGAAGAGGTAGATTCATACCTAATCAGAATTTGTAACACAAGAAATTAAACTGTGGATATAAAGTGGAGGATCAATTCCATATTACAATCTTTATATAAACTGATCCCTCCTTTTGTGGCAATGGTTGTTTTTATACATTTATATTTCAGAGAATATAAATAAATCTAAAAGACATGCCTTTGTAGCTAATCAGTCTTTCATTGATTGATTTGTTTTTATGGCTTTTCCACACAAGAAATTACGTGTATATAAAGTGGAGGATCAACTCTATATTACAATCAATATACAAAGTGATCTCTCACTTTATGGCCAAAGTAGTTTCTATACATTTATATTCCAGAGGATGTAAATAAATCTAAAAGAGATGCCTGTGTAGTTAGTCAGAAAATACTTCTTGATTTCAAGAATTTCCTTTTTGGGAGAAAACAGCGTTTTAGTGATACACGTTTTGCTATATCTGTCTGTATTTCAAAGATGAGGTATTGTAACCACAATATTTGCATCGTTCGGATTGTTGTTCTATTCTTTATTGCCATATTTTTGACGTTTCAGCACTTGTACGTTCCGAGCTTCTTCAGGTGATAAACATTATAATTACCAACAGAACTTTTTATTTAGTCTACAGGAGTAGATTGTTCTTATTCCAGGTGCTGTGCCTTTTTTGGAGATATCAGTTTTAGTTAATTCTCTTTACTAACTCAGGTTTTCAAGTTTTTATTTCCCTCGTGGTTACTAATCAACCTAATGTATTAGTAACCACGTAATATATTAGTAATAGTTAGTTAATTGTCATACGTGATATAAGCTCGAGTTATCATGATCCTTTCAAGATATGATTGACAAGGCAGAAGATTTTCGCGCAGTAGGTTGCCATTACTTTCTGCGGAAGACCGGTGGCCAACCATGCCTATAGAACCCAATCTGTTCTGCTAATCGACCCATTACTGGAGAGAGAAGAGATGAATTAATACATTTCCCAAGGTTATTTGTGCCCAAGTGAATAAAACGAATTCTACTGGAATTCGAACTAGGCTCTCCGGTTTCTTATTCCGGATTGATTGCACACTCTGTAAGATTTATAAGTACCCTAAATGAACCTCCCAAAGACATATTGTCCAGGGGATAAAAGCGTTGAATAATCCAATAAGTGACTTGAACCTTGTGAGTTCGACACACACGTCTATTGAACAGGTTAAGAGGCTCATCCCTTGTTCCCTGTTTAGGATGTGGTTTCCGGCTTTCTCTTTTCCAATCTTCTCACTTTGTTTTTTTTTTCAATTGGAGTAGATAAATCTATCTATCGCCCGGTTCACACTCCACCCACGTTTATTGAACAGGTTAAGAGGCTCATCTGTTGTTCCCTGTTTAGAATGTGGTTTCCAGCTTTCTCTTTTCCAATCTTCTCACTTTCTTTTTTTTTTTTCAATTGAAGTAGATAGATATGTCTATCGCTCGGTTCACACTCCACCCACGTCTATTGAACAGGTTAAGAGGCTCATCCCTTGTTCCCTGTTTAGGATATGGTTTCCGGCTTTATCTTTTCCAATCTTTTCACTATTACGTAGCCTCATGCACATCAGTGGCGTTACCGCCTTGCTCGGGGTGATATGATTGAAAAAAAAAATACCTGATCACAGCAGAGAAAACAAAAACCTTGAAAGCAGAGTTACTAAAGGAAAGAAAATTTTTTAAAAAAATCCAAATAAAAAGATATTCAAAATTAGAAGAATATTTTAAAATTTCGACTTACACTACCGGCCATAATTATTAGGTCACCCAAGTTTTTACAAAAAAAAATGATGTATTTCATACTATTTTCAGTATTTATTGCCAAGTGGATAATTCTAAATGAAAATAGATTGGTTCTTTTGTTAATACTGCACAATAACATGTGCATCAAATGAACTGCTCTGGTGTCCAGTTTTTATGCTCTCTTCCACATACTAGTCTCTTCTTATTGGCTGGCCGAAGCAAAGACTTCCTGGCTGCCTTGTAAAATTTTGCAAAGTAATAATAACAAAAGAACCATTCTATTTTCATTTAGAATTATTCACTTGGAAATAAATACTAAAAATATTATGAAATACTTCTTTTTTTTTAAACACTGACGTGGCCTTATAATTATGGCCGTTAGTAAAGAAAATTTAAAATAAAATAAAAAGATATCCAAAATTAGAAGAATATTTAAAGTCCGGATAATGTAATTAGTGTAAGCCTTGCTAATAGATAGAATAGGCGCCATCATTACTTTTCGCGGAAGTATACTTAGTAATTTCTAGTTAGCAAGCTTTAGTTCTGTCCTGCAAGAATAACATGAAAAATAGGTATTAAAATTTAAATTAATAAATTCCATAACATTTCATAAATTATAGAGTTACCGCTGTCATGTTATATAATTTCATAACCCCAGTTATTAAATTTCAGAATTAATTTAAAAGAAATTTTTATGTTATTTTAATTTTTTATTTTTCAGAAAGCATCCTCAAACATAAGACTATAAAGATGAACTAACTAACATTCAATAAAATATTAGATAATTGCTGAAAATATTATCTTAAATTTTTAATTTCACTATGTAGTTAACAACCAAAAAACGAAAGGTTTCATAAATTTATGTCAATTCTGGTCAACCATACTTAGCTTTTTGACACGTCTAGCTGTCACTTATCAAACATTACCTCATAAAAGCAGAACCACCGTGATTAAGTAACGCTTTTATACGACATTTCAGGCAGTAAGCAAGTAATATTTTTTAAAAATCAGATTAATGTAACTCTAAATTTGCTAATTTTCTTAAAATAACGTGTCAACGGTGTATATTTTATTTTTGTAAAGTTTTAAAAACCGAGAATTAACTTTTGTTTACGAATGTGTCGATTGCACAAAAATGGCCGATTAAGTAAAAAATTTAAAAAGAATCTCAACATTTTAGATTTTAATCAATATAATTTCTGTTTGAAATGCACCAGAGTATTTTGTTTACTGGAAACAGTAAATTTAATAATTTAGCATTCAATTAAAGCTAAAACGAAAGCTTACTGAAATTCACTTAAAACGTAGCTATCAAAAATGAGTGGAGGTAGCTATATATATTTAGACGATATAGCCTGAATATATTTAGTGTAAGACACGCACACGTAAAATGAAAAACAGATATAGTTAAAAGCGGAACATATATATATATATATATATATATATATATATATATATATATATAAATTGCTATAAGAGAAAGGTTAGGAAAAGTAGTTTATTAATCATTACTAAAGGAAGTAGCTTTCTAGTGTATGTCTACAAAAACATTGTCAACTAACCTTTCTCTCGCGGCATTCATTTCTCAGCACCCAAGATTTATCTCAGAACTAGTCACGAAACAATGCACCCCATTAACCATGAATTCACATCCACACGCGCCATCACGTGCAGACTTCTATAATTTCTAGTGATTATGTATCTCTATGCGTGACATGCAAAGCTTCCCAGCGTCATCCTTTGATGAGTGTTAGGGAAATCTTTGAAGTGTCATTTATAGTTATTTTAGAGTATGTGTTAAATTTCTAGGACTCATGATGAGAAAAAAGCATCTATCTATCTATCTATCTATCTATCTATCTATCTATCTATCTATCTATCTATCTATTGTCTGTTCGTGTCTATCTATCTATCTATCTATCTATCTATCTATCTATCTATCTATCTATCTATCTATCTATCTATTGTCTGTTCGTGTCTATCTATCTATCTATCTATCTATCTATCTATCTATCTATCTATCTATCTATCCCAGTCTGTTCCTTATCTATCTATCTATCTCATTCTGTTCATATCTATCTATCTATCTATCTATCTATCTATCTATCTATCTATCTATCTATCTATCTATCCCAGTCTGTTCCTTATCTATCTATCTATCTATCTATCTATCTATCTATCTATCTATCTATCTATCTATCCCAGTCTGTCTATCTATCTATCCCTAATCTATCTATCTATCTATCTATCTATCTATCTATCTATCTATCTATCCCAGCTGTCTATCTATCTATCTATCTATCTATCTATCTATCTATCTATCTATCTATCTATCTATCTATCTATCTATCTATTTGATATGTTCCGGAAAGGGGCATATTTATTATTCGAAGTAGCTAAGTGGTTTTGGCAAGTGTAACCGGGTAGAACAATCTTGCAAGTCGCCGTAATGGACCGGTACTCGACGTAGTCGTATGCAGTATGCTTAGGCGTTGGCTTATGCAATAGGCGTAGTCAATAGGCGTTCTAATAGACGTAGTCCTAGGCGTCATCGCCTTCGTATGTATTTATGACTGACACCATATTAAAGTGAGGGGGTACCAAGGTGTGTGCATATTCATATTCGTATCTATTTCTCGTTCTATTTCTATATATATATTTCTCTCTCTCACATAAGTAACTTTTTTCATGGTTCAATCTCAGGTTGGGTTCTATAGTCTTTGTTGGCAACCAGTCTACCACAGAAAATGATGGCAACTGATTGCGGGAAAATCTTCTGCCTTGTCAGTCATGGATCGAAAGAGACATGATCACCAAAGCGTGTATCCCGTATGGCCCTTCACTGACTGACTATTATTAATGGATAAAAGTGCTCAATATCAGAGAGAGAGAGAGAGAGAGAGAGAGAGAGAGAGAGAGAGAGAGAGAGAGAGAGAGAGAGAGAGTGTATATGAAAATGTAAAACTGAACACCATAAAAAGCAGCGAGTCTGCCTCATGCCTAAACGGAATCTTGAGACCACACACACACACACATACATACACCCCCCCATATATATATATATATATATATATATAAAACCGCGTAATCCTATCAAAACTTGTAATGAAGATCACGCTGAGCGGGCATGCCTCCAGATCTTATCACATAAACACGGGTTTCCCCCAGTCTCTATTTTAGAGCCAAAGCCTTTTCTGATCTTCATCAACGTGCTCTCTGATATGATCAGATCCCAATCAGGCATTTACGCTGACGACACCACCGTTTACTCTGTAAGAAATCTGCCAAGACTGGCAAAGCTAATCTCGCAGCTGATCTTGAAACAGACCTCCAATCTGTGGTGGTCTGGGGGCAAGAAATGGCCTTTCAGATGTTATATAACAATTGAATTTCTTAATTGATTTAATCGTTAAGTATAAGATTTGACTTAACGTTTAGACCCCAGGTTTGATTCATACATGAGATCCGTGATTTGGTTTAACCATTTCAGCTTAGATTTGATAAAACCATTACTTTTCAGCATTAGTTAGACATTGCATCTTTGATTTGATTAAATCGTTGCATCTCTGATTTGATTAAATCGTTGCATCTCTGATTTGATTAAATCGTTGTACTTCAGATTTGATTAAATCGTTGCATCTCTGATTTAATTAAATCGTTGCATCTCTGATTTTGATTAAATGTTGCATCTCTGATTTGATTAAATCGTTGCATCTCTGATTTGATTAAATCGTTGCATCTCAGATTTGATTAAATCGTTGCATCTCTGATTTGATTAAATCGTTGCATCTCTGATTTGATTAAATCGTTGCATCTCAGATTTGATTAAATCGTTGCATCTCTGATTTAATTAAATCGTTGCACTTCTGATTTGATTAAATCAAGTTGCATCTCTGATTTGATTAAACGTTGCATCTCTGATTTGATTAAATCGTTGTATCTTTGATTTGATTAAATCGTTGCATCTCTGATTTGATTAAATCGTTGCATCTCTGATTTGATTAAATCGTTGCATCTCAGATTTGATTAAATCGTTGCATCTCTGATTTGATTAAATCGTTGCATCTCTGATTTGATTAAATCGTTGCATCTCAGATTTGATTAAATCGTTGAATTCAGATTTGATTAAATCGTTGCACTTTGATTTGATTAAATCGTTGCATCTCTGATTTACTAAATCGTTGCATCTTTGATTTGATTGAATCGTTGCATCTCTGATTTGATTAATCGTTGCATCTCTTGATTGATTAACTGTTGCATCTCAGATTTGATTAAACGTTGCATCTCAGATTTGATTAAATCGCTGTATCTCAGATTTGATTGTAATCGTTGGATCTCTGATTTGATTAAATCGTTGTATCTTCTAGATTTGGATTAAATCGTTGCATCTCTGATTTGATTAAATCAAGTTGCATCTCTGATTTGATTAAATCGTTGCATCTCAGATTTGATTAAATCGTTGGATTCTGATTTGATTAAATCGTTGCATCTCTGATTTGATTAAATCGTTGCATCTTCGATTTGATTGTAATCGTTGCATCTTTGATTTGATTAAATCGTTGCATCTCTGATTTGATTAAATCGTTGCATCTCTGATTTGATTAAATCGTTGCATCTGTATCGGACAAATCGTTGCATCTCTGATTTCCATTGAACAAGCTGCATCTCTGATTTGATTAAATCGTTGCATCTCAGATTTGATTAAATCGTTGCATCTCAGGATTTGATTAAATCGTTGCATCTCTGATTTGATTAAATCGTTGCATCTCTGATTTGATTAAATCGTTGCATCTCAGATTTGATTAAATCGTTGTAACTTGATTTGATTAAATCGTTGCATCTCAGATTTGATTAAATCGTTGTAGATCTCTGATTTGATTAAATCTCTGCATCTCTGATTTGATTTAACCATTGCATCTCAGATTTGATTTAACCCTTGCAGCACATATTTTATATAACATTTCAGATTTCATGCAACCATTACACGCCAGATTTCATTCAACCATTACACCTCAGATTTAATTTAACCATTAAACCTAAGATTTGGTTAAACCAGTGGATTTCAGATTTGATTTAACGGCTGTACCTCAAATTTTATTTAAGCGTTGCATCCCAGATTTGATTTAATCTTTACCCCTCGGATTTGATCAAAATTACTGCACTAAGTTAATAAAATAGTTAAAATGCCAAGCGTGAAAAACAAATCTTCTCAGTGATTTGTAATTTTCGAATAGTGATTATCAATGGAATTTAGGCAAACATATATGATACATTATAGAAAACTGAAACAAATCAGACACACTAAACGAGAATTACAATTTATGCAATATTTTTCCTTTCTGATTATTTTTAGCAACATATTCATATCCAGTTTTGTTATATGAGAACTTCTTTGCAATATCGTTTTCGAGAGACAATATGCATAAAGAATTTCGGCTCTCTTCAGTCATGCTAGAGCGAAAGTTGTGCTTTATATAAGATAGTTTTAAGAAATGCGTCTCTGCTTAATAGTACATCGTCGGTATTGTCCTGTGGAGCTTGAACGAAATTGTCAGATTAACGGAGCCTCCAATTCAGGCGTTGCTCACAAATAAACTAAAGAACATTTGTCTATTGTTTTTTCAGATGGCGTTGCTTTATTCTGTTATGTTCTCGAAAGAAATAAACATTATTTTACTGATATCATATATCAATAGGCGTGTAGTGAATAAGAAATAAAAATGATTCTCTTTTCCTCACTGTTTAAAAATTCGCGAGCCAGTGTGAAATCTATATAAAAAGGAATTGACTCCACGATGATGAAAAGACCAAAGCAAAATTTCACGAGCCTGTGTGAAATGTATTCTGACTAATAGAAAAAGGGGGCGATTTAAAAACTGAGAAAAAGTTACAAGCCGATGTCAAATCGCTTTTTGATATAAATAGAGAAAGTAAGTTGTATCAAACAGACACAAGGAAGCAAAGATCAGAGAGGACACCTGTCACGATGCAGCAAGAAAATAATCAGGCCGCCTCCGGTGACTCGTATTCGCACTCCATCACTTTCTCTCTCGTGCTACTTTCTTTATCTCTCCTTCCTCTTCACTTACTCACCGTCCACAAAAAGAAAGAGCGGAACAAAAACGTCACTACTACAGTTGATGCACACAACAAAACAAAGACTTATCTTTTTCTGCATAAATCACATTTTGCTACAACAAACGAAGTCTAAATTCTTTAAACTTTTACTGCTCTCACTTTCTCTAAGAACATTTTCATAATTTAATAATTTCATACATACAATTTTGATGTTCGATAAATAAATTTTCATTTATTTATACAAACGAGGCCGTTTTATCTTTTCAGCCTTCTGATAATTTCAAATTGCGGGGGCTTCGGTTGTGTTTGGCACAAGACTAATTTGATAAACATGATCGAAGTTCCTACAGGTGCCTCCAAATAAAAGCGTTACCTAAGACTTAAAAGTATTTGTCCATATTTCTGAGATGAAGTAGTATTTACAGTATTTACATTATTCGAACTATCGTCCTCATCTTTGCTGCCATTTGTACGACGTTTCGGCTGTTGTACGCTTCGGCCTTCTTCAGGTGCTAGGAATTTTGAACCGAAACCTTTATTACAATCACTGGGTTATATGATCTTCATTCCTTAAGGACACATGGCCCAGTGGTGAACAATTAACTTGCAGGGTCAAAGGGAGATAACCCATGACTTCCAATCGAGGCATTGGAATGAAGGAAGATCATACATCACAGTGATTGTAATAAAGGGTTCGGTTCGAAATTCCTAAAAACGAAAAATCTTTCGTGAAGCCTTTATGTCAAACATAATTTCAAGCTTATTGACTAAATTGAATATTTCCTATAAACAAACAAAATACCTATTTCAAAACAAATTTACATTAGAATGAGTTTTTAATATCTAAAAATAGCTAATTCCAGCCATACTTACACTTTTCTAAATTTCTTTTTACACTTTTTTTCTTTTTACACTTTTTTTCTTTTTACACTTTTCTAAATTTCTTTTTATTTTTTATTTACAGTATTTACATTGTTCGGACTGTTGTCTTCATAGTTGTTGTCATTTTTACAACGTTTAGGTCATTGTACGCTTCGATTTTCTGCAGGTGACATATGTTGGAATTTCAAACGAGTTCCCATAATGTATCCATGCTTATGCTTGACCGGCTTAGGAGAGTTTTGTGGCCTAACATATGCGCTGATTCCTTATATTTTCGTATTTTCCAGAGATGTGCTTTTTGTCTATGATCTCCCTTTTCCCTCAATATATGGCATGCAGAACTAGAACAATTTGCCCTCGTAGACTAAGTAAATGTTTCGGCTCGAAATTTTAACTTTATATTCAAGAAGATTACCTAATTTAAAGTTTCTGTATTTAAAGAAATATTTCTTATTTTTAATTTAAAATATCGCAGAAAAGAATTTTTTACATAGAGGCAGGTGATTTTTTTTGTGGTGTTGACAGCTTTATTGACAGCTGATGTTTGTGAAATTTAACACATTTTTTCTATACACATGTAAAAATTATTTGATGAATATAACGTGAGCGCCTCTTTTAGATATATATTTTAACTACTCAGTAATCTTAAAAATTATGAAAATATTTCAAGTAGTGTTTTATATAAATTGACATACTTTAAATTTACTATAGTTACCACTTTTATTTTTTAATAATGTCTCGTATGGACGTCTTTATTTAGAAAAAGTGACACGTTTATGCACACAAAAGCAATTCTAAATGCTTTTTAAAATAATTGGGTCGCCGAATAGTAGTAAGCTATTTCATTTACAATTAATAATGTTTTCACTTAATTTTGTAGTTTTCTTGAAGTATTTTGAAATACAGTTTGAATTTTGTAAGAAACTGTAGGATATTATATGAATGAATGCCATGAAAGTGTTCCTTCATATTGGTTGTTTTGTTGATTTGATTTATTGGCATATCAACAGCTCCATGAGTCATTCAATACAGAAATCTTAATATTTTGAACACAGTTTCATGGCTTCAACTAAATATATTTTGAACGTAATTGTATACTTTTAACTACAGTTAAAATGTCATGTTGATTGGAAAATGCATTGTTGCTAATTTTACTGTAAATAAGTATTGTTGCTAATTTTACTGTAAATATGTACTGATGCTAATTTTACTATAAATATGCATTGTTGCTACTTTTACTGCAAAATATACATTATTGCTAATTTTACTACAAAATGTGCATTGTTGCTAATTTCACTACAAATATATATTGTTGCTAATTTTACAATAAAACGCGTGTTGTTGCTAATTTTACTATGCAAATGTATTGTTGCTAATTTTACTATAGATATGTAAGGTTGCTAATTTTACAGTAAGTATGTATCGTTGCTAATTTTACTAAAATTTGTATTGTTATTTTTTTTTACCTAAAAATGTATTGCTGGTATTTTTACTATAAAAATATTTTATTACTTTCATAGAATTTTGTTTGGGGTTTCACAATTCGCCCATAGTCAGGAGCCTAACAGGTGCTACTACTCTGGATTAGGGGGGATATGGGAACAACAGCAGGTGTTGTTTCATCGCTGAAAATGTACAGCCAACTTGGTATCGTCCATTCGTTCCAGGTTAAAATTGGCACCACCATTCAGGTTGTTGTAATTTCATTTTCGTTACTCTTTCTCTTTCTGATACTTTTCTTCCTCTCTCACTCACTCACTCACTCACTCACTCAATATATATATATATATATATATATATATAATCGTTTCATTCCAAGCAAGGCAGTACTGCCACTAGTGTGCATGAGCTTACATAAGTGGAGAGTGAGGAGAGAAAGAGAGAGAGGAACAGGTCATAGAGAGTGTCGGAGAATGGGTATGAGAAGGATGAAACACTGGTGTGAAGAGAGCTACGTAAGAGTAGATCGGAAAGGGAAAACATCTAGATACAGGGAGTGTCGGTTAAAGGATGGGAGTCAAGGAGAGAAGAGATGACAGTTGACATTGCATTTAAACTCTTGGAGGTTGTAGCTATCAGTATACCAAAGGGAGTTCCACAGGTGGGAATTGCAAGAAAAGAAACTGATAGAGTAGAAGCTGAGGTTACATTTTATTGTTTTCACCTTAAAGTACTTGGAATACATTTTGAATTCTTTAAGAAATAGTAGAATATAATATATTGAAATATATTGAAATATATTGAAATATATTTCTTTAAGAAATAGTAGAATATAATACATTGAAAGAGTTATTTTATGTTGGTTGATGTATTGTTTGTAATTTTACTCTAAATAGTAACTATTGTTTGTATTTCATTTATATAAAATTGTGTTCTTGGTGTTTTTACGATTAAAATGAATTTTTATCATATCGAATTTTACTTTTGCTTCGAGGTTCAGTATTTGCCCGTAACTGAGACCAAAACAGTAGATCAGGGAACAACATCAATTAAGAAATGGGTCCACACCCTTTATAACTTCCAATGTTCCGATCAAAAACCTTGCTGCCAGAGGTACAAGGTTAAATGAACGGTCTGCTGTTATATAGTTTGCATGCTTATTAAAATTTTAAAATAGTGCTTGGAGCCTTTATACAAGGTTATATGCCTTATCGAAGAAGGATATTTCCAAGTGAAACTTTCGTTCACACGGGACTTGTATTTTGTTGAACATAGTCCTGAATGAAACAATTGGTAAAAATGCTAAACGCCACTCACTGGGTTTTCATTTATAACAGAATTGAAGTTTGCTTTCCTGCTGTTCAACATTCACCAGGTCAGGCGTGGTGTCAAAAAATAAAAAAAATAAAAAAAATAAACAAAAAAACGAGTAATATTTGATGTCTAATTTGTTTATTTGATCTAAAATTTCACCTTGTATCATTCATTTTTCATTTTTACATTTTTAGATATGTTTATATAAAAATTGGTCAAACTCTGCAATAAATAGAGCCTTGCCTTTGAAATTTTTTTATTTATTGAAACCCACGTTTTTGTCATCACCTCATTCACTTACAAACTTTATAGTTCATAAGTACAATTGTTTTAAGATGTTATGCTTTGTTGCTTCACGGTAGTGTTATATATATATATATATATATATATATATATATATATATATATATATATATATATTGTTTACTGTGAAAAACCGAAAGTACTTGTCATTTAAATGTAAATCGTCTGCACAACCACACCAGCATTGCCTGATGATGAGAATTAATCTCGAAACATAGACATTTCCATGTAGCAATTAAAAATTGACATAACCATATTATTATATTATATTATATCAAGCTCTATAATACTCATTATATTGAGCACTGTTTATAATAAAATAAATGCCAGAGCACTCAAAATATAAAAAAAAATCCTTGAGTCCTCTTCACTTGGAATTATATATATATATATCTTCAGTAATGAATTGAGTTCTTTCGGTGACTGGCGTATGCATGCGCCGCACATATATAACACGCAAAAATTTCCGATCTCTCATTCCATAGCTTAGCGAGTAGGGACTCCGACTGACACCAAATCGGTTGAGTTTCGATCCCTGCTGGAAGCAAGTGGATGTGTCTAGCCACATTGATGAGCTGTTATACTGTGATATATATATATATATATATATATATATATATATATATATATAAATAAAGTGGTTCCACACCCCTCAAAACGTCCAGATCAGAGGCCTTGCTGCAGGATGTAGTTTATCGTCATACCCAGGACGGTATTATTTGGTGAAGCCTATGTTTTTGAATGACCTCATTTACTTACAAATTTTATAGCAACTACAAATGTTTTCAAAAATAGGATGGTATTTTTTTGTTCATTAAGTTGCTTCTCGACAAGGGTTTTTTTTGGTTTTCATGTTATCCAGCGTAACATCTCTCTCCCTCTCCCTCACTCTCTCTCTCTCTCTCTCTATATATATATATATATATATGTGTGTGTGTGTGTGTGTGTGTGTGTGTGTGTGTGTACATATTCTGTTCCAGACTGTCTTTATCATTATCCAAACTTCTGAGTATATTCATCAAGTTAAAAAGCCCACCTGTCGTAAGTTACATTTGGCATTTGGAATTGATATTCAGACTTTGCTCTTTCAGTCAACTAACCAGGATCTTATGACAGTGTGATTATTTTCTTAATCCTTTCTCCAATTGAGCTCATAACATTCAATACCTGCCTAACTAAGTTCGTATAAATTCCATAATCAACACTCAGACTCCAATCACGCTTAATGAATACATTCTCGTAGAGGCCCTTTGAACATCTATTGTCTCAAGTTCACTCTAAACTTCAAGTAAAGTTCATATATATGAGCAATGGCAAAATATACCGGATAGTTTGATTTATTCTTTTCACGGCTTATCTACCCTTTTCAGCTTATTTAAAGCCAGAAAATATTTTTAGGTTCTAAGAATTTTTTTTTAGATAATAATGATTTAGTGATACACGTCTTACTAATTAACCCATAGCAGTGGGGAGAAGAGGTGAATTCATACATTTACCAAGAGTATTTGTGCGAAAGTGTACATAAGGAACCCGACTGGAATTGTAACTCAGCTTAACTTTTCCGAACTATTACACCACCTGCAAATGCAAGCTTACAACACCTGGTATTCCCAAGCGGCCACTCATTTAGATACGGACCAAGCTCGACTTTGCTTAACTTTTGTGATCATACGAGAGCCAGTATTTCAGCGTGATATAGCCGTGATATCTGGAATATTTATATTTACAAGAGTCAGATTAAACCTAAAATGTTTTATTACTGTCATCGTTGGGCTCGAGGTGCCCAATTCCCAGTTTCCAGCCTACACTCAAAGTATTTATATGTTAACTGACTCATAACATTCAAGCTCGTATCAATTTCATAATCACAGATCAGCCTCTGAAATTTCTCAAGTCACCCTTAACGAGTACACTCTCATAAAGGCTCTGCGTTTTGAACATCTATTGTCTCAAATTCATTCTAAACTTCAAGTAGAATTCATATATATGATCAATAGCAAAATATGCTGAATTGATTATATCTAAATCGACGTTACAACGTGATATGGCTGTGATGTCTGCCATGTTTATATTTACAATATTGCTGTCATATCTGGGCTTGAGGTGCCAAATTCCCACTTTCCAGCCTACACCCAAAGTATTTATGTGATAACTGACTCATAACATTCAATACCTCCCTAACTAAACTGGTATCAATTTCATAATCACAGATCAGCCTCTGAGGTTTCTCAAGTTGCGTACACTCTCATAGAGAATCTATGTTTTGAACGTCTATAAGGGTCTTGATTTCACTCTAATCTTTGAGATGAAATCGTATATACAATCAGTTGCAACAGATGTAAATTGACTCATCCTCAGTCAAGTGCCATAGATGATAGACGCTTAGGCGATCATGTCTCGAAAGAGACATGACTGACTTGGCAGATTTTCCCGCAGTAGGTTGCCATTACTTTCTGCGAAGGGAGAAGAAACGGGTTAATAACTTTTCCAGGGGTATTTGCGCGTAATTGAATGCAGTGAATTAAAGTGGGATTCGAACTCTCTGATTTCTCGTATCTAGCCGATATTCACTGTAGCCAAAAGGCGCAACGATTCATTGTACGGCTCCAGAAATTACACGATTCCTTTTGCCAGATTTTATGTTTACAGGTTTCAGATGAGATCAAAAATGGATTCTTGTATCAAAATCCGGAGTTTAAGAAACGACATTTTTCGATCATAAACGAGATTTAGTTCGTTTTGGCGGCCTTGCGAGAGATGACATACGTTTGAAGTAAGCGTTTTTAGTTGTAAAAAAATTCAGCTTTTTTAAAATCTAGCAATAACCGCAGAAAGTAAAAATGAAATTACATTTAAAGTGTGCTTTTTATCTTAGTGGTCCTGTTAACGAAAGGCCAGTGTCTTGTCACTTAAATACTTTGATGGACTTAAAAGTCATGTCATTGCTATGTCTGCAACGTTTGTGGTTCTTATCGATCACCTGGTTTGGCAGACACAATCATTAATTACAGAAGGCTTTAAAGTTACACACACACACGCACACACACACACACACACACACACACACACACACACACACACACACACACACATACACATATATATATATAGTACTGTGTAAAAGTATTAGGACAAGAACTATTTTATCTTTTATGAGGCATCAAAATAAAATTTAAAATCACCGCTGTCCTAACACTTTTGCACACTACCGGTAGTGTGCAAAAGTATTAGAACAGAGGTGATTTTCCTAAAACCTTACTGAAATACAAATGCAGGGTAAAAAGCCAAGTAAATTGCTAATAAATATTGATTATTAAAAAGTAGGTAAAAGAAATGTATTAAAAAGAAGTTACATTTAATTTTTCCTATTTTCTATGAAACAAGTTATTTTGAAACTACTCATTATTCTATTATCTTTGGATATGATTGACTTTTTTCTTATTCCCCTCCTCCCGAATTGATAAATCTAATGTTACTTTGCAAGACACACTTTGGGAACAAATACAGGCTGCTTGGCAGGAGATACCATTAGATACATTGAAGAAGCTTGTGATGTCAATGCCTGACAGAATGAAGGCTGTGATCAAAGCAAAAGGCTATTATACTAAATATTAAATTTATTTTGTCATTTAATATATATATATATACTTCATTTGTAAATGAGTTATTACGCACCTAGGTTTCTACCATGTGGGACCTTCAGGCGATTTGCAATAATTTGCAACAGATATTGCAAATCATCTGAAGACACCACATGGTACAAAATTACGTCGCATAATAACTCGTTTACAAATGAAAAATATTCAAAAATTCTACATTATAATTGTATTAAACACTTTTTAATGCAATTGTGTACTGATCTAATTTTATTATGACCAAAAACTAAGTAATTAAATAATTATATATATATATATATATATATATATATATATATATATTGACCCGGATTAATATAGATTTCTCTATGGAGACCTTTTTACATGATTATTATTATGTCATTTTTCATCATATTTCGATTTCTGCTTTGGTCTAACTACCAACCAAGTCTGCGGGGAGACCTAAGGCAGGTAGTGTCGTGTTGTTATGACTCCATTTCATGTTTTTCTATCTTCCCTATCATCCCCAGCATTACATAGATAACGTTTTCCTTAGTGTCTGGGCTGTACTTAATAAGACAATTTTTTGTATATCTCTTAAGCTGGGGTTTCCAGGGATTCTTTCAGTGTGTTGTTTTGTTCCATTTTTTATCATTCCAAGTGCACCTACTATCACTGGCACAACTCTTGTTTTCAATTTCCACATTTTTTCTATTTCAATTTCCAGGTCTTTATATTTTGACAGTTTTTGAAATTCCTTGGTTGCTATGTTACAATCCGCTGGACAAGCCATATCAATTAATAGACAAGTTTTCTCCTTCTGGTTTTTAACAATAATGTCTGGCCTGTTTGCTTCAATTTTTCTGTCTGTGTAGATGGTGTAATCCCATAGAATGGTTACATCTTCTATTTCTGTAACCGGTGCTGGATGATGTTCATACCAGTGTTTGTTTACAGCTTTTCCATAATGTTTGCACATTGCCCAATGTAAATATTGCCCAACTCTATCGTGGCGATTTTTATATTCGTTTGGGGCAAGCACAGAACAGCCTGAGATTAGGTGGTCTATTGTTTCTTGGTGTTTATCACAAAACCTGCATTTTTGGATCCATATTATGATGCATAATATTTGCCTGAAAGTTTCTCGTGAAAAGACTTTGGTCTTGTACTGCAAGTATAAATCCTTCAGTTTCAGACTTTAATCCAGATGCACGTAACCATCGATGAGTATTAACTTTGTCAACATTGGATTTATTGGCACGTACTGGATATTGGCCATGCAGAGGTTTGTCTTGCCAGCGCTGTTTCATCTTTTCAAGAGCTTTATCTTTGGCTTTCATTTTCATATTTTTTGCCGCAATAGTTGGTTCTTGGCTACTGTTTTGTTTTTCTACAGAATCTACTAACTGTAAATCTTGTTTGTATTTTATTATTATTATTATTATTATTATTATTATTAATTTCTTTCGTTTTCCCCTAAATTAAGAACAAGTAATAAATACCAATGGGAAAGGTATTAATCCGTCTGCTTCCTTCCAGTTATGGGTTAAATAACAGGACAGATTGGGTTCTATAGCCTTGGCTGGCAACCAGTCTACCGCAGAAAGAAATGGCAACCTACTGCGGAATAATCTACTGGCTAGTCATTCATGTCTCTTCCAAGACATGATCGCCCAAGCGTGTATCACGTATGGCACTTAACTAACTGACTGAATCCCTTTTGACCCACAGGCACAAAACAGATATCCCTTCTCTAAAAAAATATTCTACGGTCTCTTTTAAATTTTAAGATCTTAATTTCCAATACTGCTGCCATTTATGGTCAGGTGCCCCTGCCGTTCTCCTCAGTGTTCTTGACAGGCTCCAAAGGAGAGTCTGTAATGTGATAGGTACTGATCTGGCAGCTCGACTGCAGCCACTTCCCCATTGTCGAAATGTGGCCTCCCTTTGTCTGTTCTATAAATACTTTCATGGCTTCTGCTCAGACGAACTTAAGCCACTGATACCTCCTCAACAGGTGTTTACTCGTGCAACCAGACTGGCAACTGGGTCCCACCCATTCACAGTCAGGTTAGCCAAATGAAGACGACAATTCTACTCCTGCAGCTTCTTTCTCGCACTTCCCGCCTGTGGAACTCGCTCCCGTATTCTTGCTTTCCTGACGGCTACAACCTCCAGAAATTTAAATGCAAAGTCAATACTCATCTACTAACCACTAGACTCTAGCTATCTCCCCACCCCCGTATAACCTTCCCTTTCTCTCCACCTATGTATCTGTCATCGCACCTGCTTTCTCAGCTTTCTATTGTTCCTTTCTAACTAGTTTGTACTCCTCACTCTTTTCTAATTAATCTTTTTACATTTATGTAGCTCCCTGCACATCAGTGGCGTTTCCGCCTTGCTCGGGGTGAAATGATTAAAAAAAAAAGAAGTTTTTAGTTTAAATTAATTTATGCAATTAAATTATATAATTAAAAAAAAAACAGTATCCCAGGATTATAATATATAACAATGACGAACAACGTGAAAACCAAGAATTCAAATGTAGGAACGGTCACTTCATAATAAGGACCTTATGATTGCAGAGTGCATTTCCGGGTCGGGCTGTAGATGTAGCGCAATATATATATATATATATATATATATATATATATATATATAGTGTATCGAGCAGCAAATAATTTTCTAAACATATGCTGTTAAATATAAGAGACAATGAATGTCCATTATGTTTAATCATGAGCCGTTCTAAACGTCGTATTTTGGCTTTAATTTCAGTTGAAAATAAAGACAAAAATTCTCCAACATTTGGATAATTTTTTATTGATTTGCTTCTAAGCTTTCGGCTCATATATATATATATATATATACGTTAATTTTTTTTAATCTATCTATCTATGTTTAAAATATGTTATCAAATGTTTTCTTTCTTACGAAAAAAGAATGATAGATAGATTGATAGATACGTAAAAGAACGATAGATAGATAGATAGATAGATAGATAGATAGATAGATAGATAGATAGATAGAGAGGGGGGCAAACAGAGAAAAAGGAGACCATAAAAGCAAAGATTAAAAGAGATAGATAGATAGATAGATAGATAGATAGATAGATAGAAAGAGAGCGATAGATAGATAGATAGATAGATAGATAGATAGAGAGAGAGAGAGAGAGAGAGTAAGACAGACGAAAAGTGAAAAGAGAATGAAAGCGAAGATTAAAACATAATGAGAGTATGAGAACGGAAGCAAATATTAAGAGAAATAGAGTGAAATAAATAGGGAGAGAGAGAAAGAGAGAGAGAGAGAGAGAGAGAGAGAGAGAGAGAGGGGGGGAGAGAGAGAGAAGCATCTAAATAAATTCTTTAACGTGTTTATATTTATTTTGTCTTAGTGACCTTGGGAAAGGCATGACCCCATCTCTTTCTTTTACTCTGTCAGCCAAGGTTGAGTAACAGGGAAGACTGGGTTAACAAACAATCCAGGAGAAGGAATCCGATATAGAGAATTGTCATGACAATTTGAAAAAAAAACAAAAAACATAAAGGAAGCTGTGGTGATTAATGACCACCTGAAAGAATTTGGTACTTAACAACGTCGCGAAAGATGTAAGTTGTTTCAGACTAATTCTTTGTTGTTTTGTTTTTGATAACGTTTCAACTGCGTACCCACGGGTCATCTTCAAGTGTGTTTTCCGTTCTGATATGTCATGGAATCTTGATCTGGGAAGTTATGCGTTTCCTTTTTCTCATACACGTCACGTCCGGCATCTGTAGCTTGTGTTTTGGAAATTGCCTACTGACCTCTGTGCAGATGAATTTCAACAGCTTCAAACTTGAAAGATCAGATGTTAAATTCAGGGGTCAGACATCCCGAAGAGAAATAGACAAGAGTTCTAGTTTGGCCTGAAGCTTATACTTTGTTTTTTTTTAATTTACACAATACAAGGCTCAGGAGTCACTCAAGGTAGCATGTTTCTTACTGACATTGTAAGGGAGGGGGAAGTAAGAGAGTATTATGAGGTACGATAGATATGGGTTGACCCTGGACATAAAAAGACCAAACTTGTAGTTGTCAGAGAAGCATTCTCTCGGGAGCTTTTTTACCCACAAGTAACAGTTCTTGTTGTCTTTATCAAAGTAGCACGAGAGGATTGCAACCGTAAACATGGTATGGTGGATCCTTGCTATAAAGGTTTGAACTTGTGGAACTAAGAAATGTTTTAATCATTTCATCCCAAGCAAGGTAGTTTTACATAGGGGGAAAGTGATGAGAAAGAGGGATAGGTTATAGGGGCGTCAGGATGACGGTAATAGAAGGTTGAGAATACTGTTGTGATGGGGGTGGAGTAGATGGAGAAAAGAGCTTGAGAGAAAGGATGCAAGTTAGTGAGATAGGAGGGGACTAGTGACTATTGACTTTACATTTAAATTATTGGAGATTGTAGCTGTTGGGAAAGCAAGTACACAGAAAGGAATTCTACAGGTGGGAAGTGCGAGAAAAGAAGCAGTTAGAGTTGAAATTGCGGTTACATTTTATCGGCTTCACTGCAAAAAGGTGGGACGTAGTCTAGTAGCTAGTCTAGTAGTTCGAGTAAATTCACCAGTGAGCTAAGTTCATTGGAGCAGAAGCCATGAAAATATTTGTAGAAGAGACACAGGGAAGCCACATCACGTCGGTGAGAGAGCGATTGCATCTGAGCCGCCAAGTAAGGATCGATCACATTACAGATTCTCCGTTGGATTTTGTCAAGAAACCCGAGGTGAATAGCAGCGGCACTAGACCAGATGTGGCAATATTATTCAATACACGGGCAGATGGTAGATTTATATATGTACAAGGTGGATTCAGGCAGAAAAAAACTTCCTGTCCTTGCACAGGGAACCGAACTTCTCAGCAGCTGATTTAGCTATGGATATATATATATATAGTCATTCCACTTGAGGTTTGCTAGCGATATAACATGAGAAAGACTGGCAAGAGTTTCACAGTAGAGAATAATTCGTTACCCACAAGGATGCGTATGAGCATTTGAACTCTTTCGCCGCTGGAGAGCCGAGATTGTGCAGCAACAGTCCCGATATAATAGCAAAACTCTATTCATAGCAGGAGATAAGTGTTTTCAGAAGACAATAAAAGGAACTGGTCCTGAGCATGACGATAAACTGCATCCGGCAGCAAGGCCTCTGATTGGGAGGTTGTGAGGACCATGGAACTACTGCTTAATTGCTGTTGTTCTCAGGTCCACCTTGACCCGGAGTGGTATCATCTGTTAGGGTCCCAGCTACGGGCAAATAGTTAACCCCCAAACTTGGGTCAAAACACTATGAAAGTATAAAAATAGACTTTTATAGAAATATATACATTTTTGAGGAAAAATTATTACCATAACACACTTTTAAAGGAAAAAAAACTATTCTTAGCAAAACATTTTTTAATATAAAACTAGAAGACATTTTCAGTTTTCTAAAATAAAAAAGAATAAAAACAAAAACTTTTCATTAAAATCTGATTAAATCAACCTTCTCACTATAACTGAAAATTAAAAGATTCCTTAAATCCCTATCTTTTTGGCATTAAATAACCCACAGAGGTGTTGATATGTCATTAAACAAAACTCAAACTCAAACTCTAATTCAATAAAAGAAACTGACCATCCATCTTTTGCGATGGCATGAAAATACGCCTACAATTTGAGGTCGGGAGAGAGCTTTAGACCCAGTAGGCTTTCGCGGTAAGGACTCTGTTTTTGAGGTACGATCGCTCATCAGGATTAGTGCAGGCTTGGTGGTGCAGACTTGTTGGTGGAGGCTTATATGTTACTAGGCCACATAATCGCTTTTGAAGTTGGAAAGTGAGGACTGGGCAGCATTACTATCTCATTTTTGTTCCTATGTAGCACTTCTAAAGATGTAGAAATGGCAGCAAAAGATAAGTGATTTCTGGAGACAATACTAGGAACCGACCATTCTTTTACGTGTTCCAGAAACTTCAGCTGTCTTTTCCTAATGTTAAGTAAAAGTTTTCGTTTTGGTTCCATTCTCCTGAAAACCTCACCCTTGCTCACCTGTTCGGCCTGTGATATCCTCACCATCCTTCTATAGAACCACATTTCTGTTGCTTCATCTTTGAGGAGATCATCCAGCATTTTGCTGCCATATACGAGGACGGATCTCACATAACAATTCAGTATTTTTTTTCTTATTTTCCAACAAAATGTTTTTGCCATTTTAATACTCTGCTTAGTTTTTGGAATACGTTCTTGGCCATGACAATACGTTTTCGGATCTCTGTATCGCACTTTCCGTCCGCTGTTAAAACAATTGTCATGTATCTAAATTTTTGTACCTGCTTGGTTTTAGTGTCCCCGACCTGTAATTGGCATTTTGGGCTCCTCTTTATGCTGATGACCATGCATTCAGTTTTCGTGTAGTTCATGCTTAGTCCTTTCTTCTCGTTTTCCTTCGATATCATCTGTAGGACGTGTTGTAGTTTCCTTTCCGTGTCTGCTGTCAGCACCTCATCCGTGTGTCTTATATTGTTAAGATTGTGGCCGCCAATGACGAATCCTGACAGGAATCTCAGAATTACCTCGCTGTATAGGTCGAATAAATACCTCAGTATTTCACTTTCTGACCTCGGTTAAAGAAGAAGAGAAAAGACTCGCTATAGTAGGTATTGAAGAAAGGATAAAATGAGATTCAAGAAGATAGAAAATGGTAATTGATGTTGCATTTAAATTTTTGGAGATTGTAGCTATCAGGAAAGCAAGTACATGGAAGAGAGTTGCACAAGGGAAAAGTGCGAGAAAATAAACTTTTGGAGTAGAAGAGAAGCTTATATTTAACTATTTAGAGAAGAAAAAGAAGCGATGACGCGTCTTTTAAAAAAGAATTAAACGTCCTTTTTATATTTCTGTCGTTTGATTTTGTACCTGCTTGGTACAAAATCAAACGACAGAAATCGTTTGATTTTGTCTGCTGTCAGCACCGAGTCATCCGTGTGTCTTATATTGTTAAGATTGTGGCCGCCAATGACGAATCGCTGTATAGGTTGAATAAATCCGGTGAGAAATCTTTTTCTTACATCTCTTTCTATTTTTGTATATTCGCTGGACTCCTAAAACAGCGGAACATATTCTTTCAATCTTATTTTCCATTAGATATGAGTTTTCAATCCAGGCAAGGATCCTCTTTGGGGGTATGACTACTCATCAGGACTGGTGCAGGTTTGAGATCTGCCGATGAAATGTTAACAATTGCGATTCGGAGGTTTTGAATAATACAAAACAATTTTTACCCCACTAAACTGTGAGAGTTTGATCAGAGGAGAGATCAGCTACCAGACATTGGTGATTCAGATATTTAGAGGTTCACGCATACACAGCGGTATAATTTGCATGCGCGCGCACACACACACACACACACACACACACACACACACACACACACACACACAGATATATATATATATATATATATTGTTAAATATAACAGAAAGAAAATGAATGTCTATTATGTTTAATCACGAGCCGTTCTAAGCATCGTATTTTGGCTTTAATTTTAGGTGAAAATAAAGACAATAATTGTCCAACATTTGGATATTTTTATGAAGTGTAGGCTGCTTTGATTTAATGTAGAGGGCCTCCAATATCTGAAGGTTTTTTGCATGCCCGTTCAGAAATTCTATCTTTGGTACTAATAATGAACCTACTACATATATTTTTTTTTCAATCACGCTCTCCTATAGACTTATCTGTTACCTTTCTGATCATAGTTCAATTAAACAACATTCCTTATAAAAACATAGCCATGTAGGTAATATTAGACAGATTTTAGTCGATAACACAATAATATTCACACATAAACACAGTAAAAAGAACCTTCAGATATTGGAGGTCATCTACAGTAAATAAAAAAATATATATATCCAAATGTTGGATAATTTTTGTCATAAATTTTACCTGAAATTAAAGCCAAAAAACGATGTTTAAAACGGCTCATGATTAAACATAATAGACATTCATTGTCTATTATATTTAACAGTATATGTTTAGAAAAATATCTGATGCTACGATACACTAAATATTTGTGTGTGTGTGTGTGTGTATTTCATTGAAAATGGCAGGCAACTTATTATAATTAAGTTTTTATATCATTTTATGTATTCTTTCCAGAACTCAAATTAAATAAAAATGGTGCAAAGATTTTGCGTTTTTGAGCACTTTCGGCTATACTTTTAGCCATTATTAAGAAGTAATTTTGTTT
Source organism: Ascarosepion bandense (assembly GCA_037127315.1). NCBI lineage: Eukaryota > Metazoa > Mollusca > Cephalopoda > Sepiida > Sepiidae > Ascarosepion > Ascarosepion bandense. Next base: position 652,237 of record JBBBDQ010000707.1, read on the forward strand.
TACTTGTAAACATGAAACATTGCATAAATAGAGTACCTACTTCCTATCCTTACTGTTTCTTCAGTAGTTGCGATGGAAAGCAATTGAAATTAAGATGGGAGACAGAATAATAAAATGCATTTATGATCGTTGATGATGCTTCATGTAAATAAGATCCAAGATCCAAGATGTTACTACTAACTTTACGAGATAAAAAGCAATTGAAATTAAGATGGAAGACATAATAATAAAAAAAAAACAACTAATGATCGTTGATAAAGCTTTACGTCAATAAAATTCAAGCTAATATTACTAATAACACTACGTGGTAGAAGGCAATTCAAGATGAAAGATATAACAAAAAATAAATAAATAAATAAACGATCGATAATGTACCATGTAAATAAAATTCAAGATCATGTTACTACTAACACTAGTAGATAAAAAGTAATTGAAATTTAGGTGAAAGACGTAATATTAGAAAATTAACGACCCTTGATAATGTATAAAAGGAGTCATATAGAAGTTTGTGTAAATAGTTGGTAGAATTAGGATTAAGAATATTGCAAAATGGCAAACTTTATTATCTCTATAAAAAAAGAGAAAATTCAAGACAGCCATTATCATCTACACCCTAAAGGAACACGGCATATAAGAAGAATATGGCGGGCTAAATGAGCAACGTCAAGGTCAACGTCAAGGTTTTAGAGAACATAGATACGGAAATAGAACTAATACTTAACATCAGAAAAAAGATGCTGAAGTTTCCGGGACATATAATGAGGAAAGAGGGCTTGGAGAATCTGATACTCACGGCACGAATAGAAAGAAGTAGAGACAAGGGAATGCTACACGGAATTGTCTTCAACAGATGGATGATGGAGCGGGGCTTGATTAGGGCAACATGAAAAAGAGTGTTAAGAGCTACACGGGATAGGGAGATGGGGAAGGCCATAATCGCCTACGTCCTGAAAGAACACATTACATAGAAGAAGAATATTTGATAATTTTTGACGAACCAGATGGCGATTTTTGTTATAAATTGTTGAACCGGACAGTTTTTAACTACGTATTTCGTCTGATATATTGCAACAACAAAAGGTGTCAGTTATTTTTTATGGTGCTGTTTCAGCGTGGAAGTCTTGTACATTGAAATCTAGAGCGCCCCAAAAATTATCCTTCGCTCAGAGACAAAACACGAACGCTGCATCAATTAATTAATGCAGTCGTCTACTAATCAGAACAGGTTATTAAAAACAGCTATAAATGTCGGCACCAAGTGTTTTGTTAAAAAGCGGAAAATAAAGAAGCTTTGATTTTAATTAAAAAAAAAACCGGAAGTGCATTTGTTGGAAAATCACTCTTGCTTTATTTTCTGTTTATAATCTGTTAAATAACCAAATGTAATTTTTTTTTTAAAGACTTACACTAATTAGTAATCACCAAAGTACAGATTTGTTAACTGATTTGTATTGCAAATTAGCAGATGATTTTCTTTCTTTGTTGTTTTATAATCTTTTCTAATTTTCTAAGAATTTTCTTCTGATCTTTTCTTTACTCTACAATCTGACGGTTAAAACATATTTCCGTTCCTCCATACATTACGAATAGAGTGTTTTAAAATGTCTCTGAAGCAGTACTACACTTTATACAGAAATCAATGGCAAACAAGTTGCTTCTTAAAATGATAATCTCAGATTAAACTCTGATATGTTTTGTAAACGTCACCTTATTATTTACTTCGTCTCTTCACTAAAAAGCGATGTGAGACTAGGTCGAGATTAAGGTGGTGGAACCGAGCGCGTACGCCTAGGATAGGGCTCAAAATTGGCCAGTACCCGCAAATGTCGGTTGCGCTGGCATCGGTGGCGACAATAGATCCACCCCTTTTGTGCAATGGAGTAGTGAAGTACCCGGACAGCTGTTCTTAGCTCTCAGTATTTTATTTTTGTTCAGCTAGCTCTCTGTTCGCAGACAAAAATACAACTGAGTCGCACTCTGTCCGAAGATAGTAAATTTGCTAAGCACCGCTTAGATGTGACACATGGCCGAAAGTATGGGGTACCAAGTTAGGATCGAACTCACTACTCAGTTATAACAGGTTCCAGCTGGACAAGCGTGCTAGTCTTTAGACCACGCCGAGGCGCCCGAACCCTGCTCGCAGATAGAGACGTAACTGACAGATGATAAACCTTCTATCCGTCATAAACCGAGCAGGCTGTTCTAAGGATTTTTAAGCGTAGCTTAAATGTGGTACAAGGCCGAATATAAGGGGCACGAAGTGAGGATCGAACTCACTAATCAGTTGTAATTGATCTAGTGAGACATGCCTGTTAATTATTACACCATGCTGAGGTGCCAAAAAAGAAATATTGATTTTCTAACCGCAGCTTAGATGTGATATATATAAGGCCTTATATATGGCGCACTTAGTGAGAATCGAAGTCAATATTCATTGATCTAGTGAAACAAGCTTGCTAATGATTACACCCAACCGAGGGGCTCAAAAATATGATTTTTTAAGCGTAGCTTAGATGTGGCACAAGGCTGAAAGTATTAAACACTCAGTGAGGATCGATTCTCCTTGGGGACTCAAAACTTTCGGTCTTGTTTCACATCTACGCTACGCTTATAAAATCACTGATTTAATAGTTATTAAGCTTGTCTCGCTAAATCAATTACAACGAAGTTGTGAGTTCTATCCTTACCGGGTGCTCTATAATTTCGACCTTGTGCCACATCTGAGCTTCGTTTGGCAAAGGGACACTTTTAGGTGATGTACTGTCTAGCAAGCCTGTTTTTAATGAACAGTTACGACTAAATAGTGAATTCGATACTCACCAGGTGTTCCACACTTTCTGTCCTGTGTTATGTCTAAGCTACCCTTAGAAAATCACCCGAAATATTTATAGTATTATGATTGTTGGTTTGTATTATATATTGTTTTGTTTAGCTTATGCGAATGCATCAGCCCCGAATTCTTTTGAGGAGTAAAATTGGTAACCGGTAATGAGATCTGTGACTGGCTTTGCAATAGTCAAATGTTTTCGTATTGGAATCAAACCTTCTACTAATTTCACTTTCGTGGGTGAGTAAACACTAATTCAAGTATCAGACAGATTTGGACTGTAAAAAAAGGGTTAATTTTTCTATTATTAGCAGTGATAATCTATTATTAGCAGTGATAATCTATACTGGCAGCAAACCGCTTGCATACGGACAAGAAATTAATTCAGTAGATAGACAAAAATAGAAAGGAATGTAAGACAAGGATGTGTCTTCTCACCTGGCCTATTGAACCTGTACAGCGAAACAGAGAGAGGTAGAAATCCTACCAGGATTCGTCATTGACGGTTACAATCTTAACAATATAAGATGACACGGTGCTTATTTCAGATACGGGAAGGAAAATACTGAACCTCCTATAGAAGGTAGCAAAAGAAAAGGAGAAGGTAACACTAAACCTAAACTTCAAGAAAAGTGAATGCATGGTCATCAGCAAAAAGAGGACCCCAAAATGCTTAACTATAGATAGAGGATACTAAAATCAAGCAGGTGCAGAAATTTAAATACCTGGGACGTGTTCTGACAGAGGCGGAAAGTGCGACACTGAGATCCGAAGGTGCATTGTCATAGCCAAGAACGCATTTCAAAGCTAAGCAGAGTATTGACAGACGAGAATTGCGCCAATGACGAATCCTGACAGGAATCTCAGAATTACCTCGCTGTATAGGTCGAATAAATACGGCGAGAAAACACATCCTTTTCTTACACCAATTTCTATTTTTGTATATTCACTGGACTCATAAACTGGCGGGACATATTCTTTCAATCTTAGTTTCCATTATGATATTCATAAAGGCTAATTTGTGACGAAACAAGAGTTGATTAGAGCAATAGGAAGATTGTGTGGCGCCAGTGGAAGAGTACCAGCTTGCATGGAATAGCATTATTTGAAATTTATTTTTGCTTTTTGTCATTTTTTGGTTTCCGATTTCTGTGTCTAAAAAGTAAAATAAACAAAGAACAAAAAATAAAATAAAATAAAATAAAATAAAATAAAATAAAATAAAAACAAAAAAACAAACAGACAAGACATGGACCGTATGCTATTTACAGAAACATCTGAATACATCCCACGCAGCGAAAGCTATCAACAATTGAAAGACAAGTTAGAACAAAAAAATGTCTTGAAGGAAGTGAATATCACAAACAATGCGTGAAAACAAAACAAAACAAAAAACCCAAACTACAAAGCAAAAAAAAAAAAAAAAAGAAAAGAAAAATATAATTCGCCAGGAAGAGTTGTTAGCAATTCTTTCAGCGTTTGGTGGAAATTCCGTTTTGTTCTGAATTTCGAAAATGGTTATTAGGGAGAGCATTATCTTGTGCTTATTTGATAACCTAATCTTAGTTTGGCACAAGGACATCAGTATCGCTCACTCAGTAAGGATCAAACTCACCAGTATTAAGCAAAAGAGGGTACTTTTTATTTGTTTTTTTTTTCAATGTCCACTTTGTTATCATTTCACCCCAAGCAATGCTTTATAGCCACTAGGATGCAGGTGGTGAATTACAGGACGGAGATAAGTGAGGAAAAGGACAATGAAATAACAGAATTCAGGAAGACAGAAGATGGCACTTTAAGCGGCATTTCGGTTTTTTCAGATTTAATTTTTTTTTAAATTTAATCATTTCACCCTAAGCAAGTCAGGACCACCACAAGTGCACCGGGGTTTACAGTGAGAGAAACGATTAAGTACAGGGGTTATTGAAGAAAATATGAGTGCGATTCAAGAAGATAGAAGATGGAAATTGAGGTTTCATTTAAATTTTTGGAGATTGTAGCTTTCAGGGAAGCAAGTAAACAGAAAAGAGTTGCACAGGGGAAAAGTGCAAGAAAAGAAACCGTTGGAATATTTTATATGAAAAGTTGCGATATTTTCTCAGCTTTTATGTATCGAACTGTAAATCCTCATTTCCTTTACAGAATGGCTCGAAAGCAAGAAATATATATATATATATATATATATATATATATATATATATATATATATATATAAATTCAGAAAAAACTTAGAAAGGAAATAGCCATTTTCAACATGTCATTTTAAGACATGCATTCCCAGCCCCGTTTAAACAAAGAACGAGGAAAAATTCTAAGCCCGGAGGCTTGTTCTAGTAAAGGAAAGAGTTGGGGGATATTGATTTTTATAGGGTTAATCTAGCGGATATCGTGGACTGAGCATACAAGCAACGACGAGGTGTTAGAAAGAATGGCAAAAGGAAATTGATGCTGAGCATCAGGAAGAGACAACTGAAGTTCCTGGGACATGCAATGAGGAAGGAGAGCCTGGAGAACCTGATACTGACTGGACAGATAGAAGGAAGGACAGACAGAGGAAGGCAGCGGATAACATATTTGCAGGGACTGACCAGGTGGATGACGGAAGGGGGGTTGCCAGGAGCAACAGAAGCAAACATACTAAGAGCCACAAGGGATAGGGAGACGTGGAGAGCCATGATCGCCTACGTCCTGAAGGGACAGGGCACATAGAAGAAAAAGAATCTAGCGGAATTTTAGTAGTAATTTCTTCCCTGGTAGTGGGAGCTATGTGGCTTGACTCTTGAGTTAGTAGTGGTGAAGTAACTGTTTAGCTAAATTAAAAATTATACTTAATTGTGACTAATTGGAAGAATAGGATAATTATTTCATTTTATACTTCTTTCTATGACGACATAGACTAATGATCTCCCTCCGTTTATCTTAGTAAGAATAGATCTTTCTTCAAATCTTCAAATATTTAATTATCCTCCAATAGCAAAATATTTAATGATAATAGAATCTAAACTTATTTATAAATGGAACTATGTCTGTAAGTGTTTGTGTGTATGTGTGTGTATGTTTGTGTGTGTGTCCGTTACCTATAGACTCCGAAACGGCTGAAACGATTTTCTTGAAAATTTACACAGTTGTACTATCAGCGTCTGCGAGTGTTCGTAGCTAGGTTTTGTGTCGAGGTACCCCCGATAAATATCGAAAATCGATAATCGAAAAAATCGGGTTATAGAAGGAGTGGTCCGTTTTTAATCAAATTTGATACACTGATAGACAAATATAAAAGAAACGATATTCAGAAGTTTCGAGGTTGCAGTTCTTACAATAGTGCAGAAAATCGATAATATATATATATAAAAGGCAAGATGTTTGTGTGTGCGTCTGTTTATTTGTCTGTATGTCCTTTATATAAATCCATAATTTTTATCCGATTCTCACCAAACTTCACACAAATATTCTTTAGGCTAAGTCTGAGCTCCAGGACCATGGATTAGTTTTAAAGCTTTCATTACACCCGAGCAACGCCGGGCTATACTGCTAGTACTATATAAAAATGCCCGTAAAAAGTCTGTTTAAATAGGAATTATTTTATACAAAAAACATAAAATCAATGAAATTAAGATCTAAATTAGAAATAATTTTTCATAAATATTTTGTAAAATAAATTTTTGAAACATTTTTAAAAAGTATTTTATTATTTTCTAAAAAAAATTGTATCAGCTAAAAATTGGGAGTGTATGGTTTTCTATTCGCTTCCCCTTTATTTTTTCTCCTTCCATTCTTTTTTCCCACAAGTTTAAATCTGTTTTTGTTAATTTCTAACCATTTTTTGTCGTATGTATATATTCCTTCCTAAATAAATTTTGTGTGATTAATTCTGTCTGCTTCCTTCTTTTTGCGTGTGTATGATTTCTTGCTTATTGTTTTTTGTATGTGTCATTTAATTCCGTAATCTGTATTGTTTTATGTGTGTGACTTGATGTATCTATTCTCAATTTAATTTTAAAAAGTTTTCTGAGTCAAATTAACATTTATTTATTCATGAACGGTCGGAACGAGGTAACTATAAAAACTTTTCTTTATATTGCTGAAGTAAATACTGGTTTTATGATCATTTAATTGTGTTGAGTTTTCTTCTTCGTCTTCTTTTCTCTCTCTCTCTCTCTCTCTCTCTCTCTCTATATATATATATATATATATATATATATACGAGTATAGGGTGCATATGGATGGAATAATATTCCTTATCTATTGAAACACTATTCTTAAAAATGTGCTCAATACAAAGTAGAGTTAATAATATTTATTCAGAAATTATAACATGGATATGTTATAATATCATTGCAAAAGTAGCTATTTTGTTTCGACACTTCTTGTGTCTTGTCAAGTGATATGGTTTATTTCAAATTGAACGGTTTTTAAAAATCCGTGTGTATGAACGGATTTTATTAAAAATAAGGAAACCTATTGCTTGCAATTTATTTAATCTGACATGTTTAAAAAAAATTACTGCCTAAATACACAAATTTTAAATATATATATATATATATATATATATATATATATATATATATATATATATATATGTTGGGGAGTCACCCCTTTTCACACGCTCTATAGACTCTTCCATGGTATACAAATAATCCTTCCTACACAGAACGGGTTGTTGTTAGAGTTGCTGAGACTCTTCAACTATGACACTGTCAGCTCTCTGCCTTCGGGTGGAGGGCGCTCTCTGCTTCCGAGCAGAGAGCAATAACCCAGTCGTGGTTCCGCCGAAGGGTGGAAGCACAACTGGGCAAAAATAGACAGACATTTTTTGGCCGGGCCATATAGCCCAGAAATCTCAGTCATAAACTGACCATGTGTCACATGTTGCCCTTACTGGGAGGGACAACTAAATATAGTTGTTGTTAGAGTTAGTGTTTGTCAGAGCAGTTGAAACACCGCTTGTTGGTCAGCAAGAATATAGACTATTACCCGGACGTTCGTCTTGTATATATTTGACTCCTACTGACAAGTATTCCTTGAATCTACTAACCGTGTAAGGTTGTATATCTTTTATTCAAATATACTTACATTTTTCCTCTCATATATGTTTTTGTTATTATTATATTGTGTGGTTTTCTAAACAAGAATCCACAACAACACACACACACACACACACACACACACACACACACACACACACACACATATATATATATAGGGTGCGATAGATGAATTGTCGTCTGAATTACGCAAAAATGGAAATTGACACTGGCATCTCATGTGAACAGATCTAGTTACCTAAAATATCTTGAAATACTAAAGAGTGAATTTATTCAATAAAATTCTCATTACCTTTAACCACGGCCGCCTGACAACTTCGGAACCTCTTTCATCTTTTCTGGACGGTCTTCTTATTTCAGGTGGTGAATGATGCCACAATCTTTACCTCCAGTTCATCTTTGGTGTTACAAAGATTTTTTGGGTCTATCGGTAAACTTCGCCATACACATAATAATAATCAAGGGGGTTGCAGTCTGGGGAGTTAGGTGGCCAGATGTAAGGGCTGATGTGGTTACAGAAATCGTCTGACCCTCATGACTGGGCTCTTCTGCTGGTGTGACATGGTTAAGTGTCCTGTTGCCAGAGATGACGTCTTCTAACTGCCACCCTCTTGAACAAATGCAGCACAACCTCCTTAAGACACTTGATGTCGACCTCTATGTAGAGTCTGAGGGGCCTCACCAACAAATTCGGGAGTTTTTTCTTATCAGAACGATCAGAGTGAGTTTTCTAAGCTGCCGTACTTTCGTAACCGCAGTTAAATTAATCCAACCCTTTCCGAATCCTCTGTAATGTTGTAGGGTTTGATACATTCACACCGACACACACATCGTCATTCAGCGTTCACGTGATAACCCTAGTTTTCCGCACTAACGGTATGCCGATAAGCGAGGAGCGTCACGTGTTACGGCAGTTAGGATTCTGTCCCGGGAAGAGCAGACATGTTTATTACCTACCTCACACATACACATGCGCACTAATTGCGGGTAGCAATTAGTGGCGCAAATTTTCATTTCTCACCAGCATACACACACAGCGCTAAAAAAAATCCAATTGGAAACAGACATTAACAGTATGTACATTAACTTTATTCAAACTGAACTGTATTCAATTTAATCTTCTATCGAACATTTACGTTTCTCCCCAGAAAAAAGGGAAATAACTTTTCTTTCCTTAATTGATTTGCATGCTTTCAACTCTATGTAACCTTTGTTAATATATTGTTGTTCTGGTTACTTTCGCCTTTTCGTGTTTCCTTATTTCCTGCTCTATTTCATGATGCAAGTTACGCCGAGTTGACTCGTAAATATAAATTAGTAATTGACACCAAACATCCTGAAATGTTCGTATTGGAGCTTTCATCGCAAATGACAAGCACTACAGTTTGAGGGTCGTTTTCCAAATTTCTATCTGAATGAATTGCTTCATGGTACTCTTTTTTGTACTGTACTGTGCAGTCGACAAAATTAAAATAAACAACGCGCATGCGCAAAATTAAAAAAATATAATTGTGAAAATTTACTCATTGCACCCTCTATGTGTGCGTAAATATATGTGTATATATATATATATATATATATATATATGATCAGAAATCAGTTTTAGTTTAAGTACATGACGCAAACATATCAATAGCATAAAAAGAGGAACTACACATCCTCACTTCACCTAGACATTCTATGTCAGACGGAGACTCCTAAGTACTGATTTTCACTGGGCTTAGATAAAATACGCACTAAACTTTCATTATAAATTCGGTGAGAAACTTAAAGTTTTTTGTCTGTTCTAGTTTTCTTTTTGAGATTTAAATTCTGATAATTGTGGGTCAAAAAGAAGTCAAATTGAAAAGAACTGACTCGAATTACAATCTTCAAAAAGAGAAACTAAATGCATTATTTTATTTATTTATCTGTAATTGGCCTTTCCGAGTCAGTCGGATTGGAAACACTATGAATTGACGTTTCTTATTTTGTTTTTTGGGGTTTTTTTTTGGGTGGGGGTTCCTACTGAACTCTTCGTATAAAAAACTGTCTGAGTTTGCAACTGACTCCCTAATAATTATTCAGTTATCGTCTATATACGAGAAGCCCGATTTACCCCGCCTGTTTAAAAAAAAATGTATATTTCCATTGTAAAAAAGAAAAAAAAAAACAAAGAAAGGAAAGAAAGGAAAGAAAGAAAAGAAAGAAAACATATGATAAAAGGAAAAACATATGAAAAAGGAAAGAAGAAAAAAATAAAGAAAGAAAGAAAGGAAAGAAGGAAGGAAAGAGAAGGAAGAAGGAAAGAAAAACATAGAAAAACAAAGAAAACAAAGAAAGAGAAAAAGAAAAAACAAGAAACATGGTAAAAGAAAAGAATAAACAAAGAAAAGTAAGAAGAAAGAAAGAAAGAAAGAAAGAATAATAAAAGTGAAGAAAGAATGAAACATAGGAAAATACAATAAAGAAAGAAAAAATAAAGGAAAGAAAGAAATAAAGAAATAAAAAAGAAAAAATGAAAAGAAGAAAAAGAAAGAAAGCAAGAAAGAAAGAGAGGAAGAATAAAGAAATTGGAAAAAGAAGGAAAAAAGAAAAAATAAAGAAAAGAAAGAAAAATACAAAGAATGAAAGAGAGGAAAGAAAAATATTAAAAAAGGAAAGAAAGAAAGAAAGAAAGAAAGAAAGAAAAGTAGAATAAAGAAACTAGAAATTAAAGGATAGACGGAAAATAAAAAAGAAAGAAAATTTCAAAGAATGAAAGAAAGGAAAGAAATATGGTAAAAAGGAAAAGATGAAAGAAAGAAGAAAGAAAGAAAAGAAGAAGAAAGAAATTGGGAAAGAAAGAAAGAAAGAAAGAAAAAATAAAGTAAAGAAAGAAAAAATCCAAAGAATGAAAAAGAGGAAATAAATATGGCAAAAAAGAAAAGAAGAAAGAAAGAAAGTAAGAGAAGAAGATAAAAGAAATTGAAAAAAGAAGAAAAGAAAGAAAAAAAGAAAGAAAAGAAAGAAACAATCCAAAGAATGAGAGGAAAGAAATATAGCAAAATCGGAAAAAAGAACGAAAGAAAAGAAAGAAAGAAAGAAAGAAAGAAAGAAAGAAAGAATGAAAGAGAAGAATAATAAAGAAATTGAAAATAAAGAAGAAAAGAAAGAAAACAGAAAGAAAAGAAAGAAAAAACCAAAGAATAAAAGAGAGGAAAGAAATATTTTAAGAAAGGAAAGTAGAAAGAAAGAAAGAATGAAAGTGAAGAAGAATAAATAAATTGAAAATGAAAGATTGAAAGCAATGAAAAAATAAGGAAAAGAAAGAAAAATCCAAAGAATGAAAGAGAGGAATGAAATACTGTAAAAAAAGAAAGAAAGAAAGAAAGAAAGAAACGTGCTATCCATTGGCTACCCGCCCAACCACTCGACCTAAAAGACGGCCATAATTGGAAAAAAGTGACCCAGCATTTTACAATACAGCAGGAAAAATGACTTGCCGTATATAATCGCGTATTATGCAATTTATGCTAATTGATGCCACCATTTTTGGACCTTACAAATCAACAAATTAATTCTAGAAACTCAGACGATTATATTTTTAATTAACTCTTAAAAATTATCAATACGACTGAAATTGATTTGGATTTAACTATATACCTAAAGTCTGGACACAGGAAATCTCACTAATTATATTTTTTACAGCCAGAGATTAAACAGGTTTTTAGTCGAAAGAACAAAGAATTGTTTTTTTTTCTAGTGTATGCTAAAGGTGAATGTGTACTCAATGAAAATCACAGACACAACACACTTGAATAAACACATAAAAAGAAATTAACGGCAATGTGGAGTTATTGATTTGAGTTCACATGAATCTTGCAAAGGGTATCAAGCCTTGCGTCACAAATGGTGGAAATCATATTGAAAATGTTATTTGTCAATGTGCCAATTCAATAAATGGTTTACACTATTTACATTGTTCAGACTATTGTCCTCACCTTTATTGCCATTATTAAGACCTTTCGGCCGTTATATACTCCGGGCTTCTTCAAGTGCTTGAAATTTCGAACCGAACCTTTTATTTCGATCACTGGGGCATATCATTTCCATTCCATGCACGATACTACTTCTGGTAGCCATGTAGTTATCTCCCTTTAGTTTGACTCTCGAAGTTAATTGTTCACCACTGATGTAGCCTAGTATTGAACATACAACTTTTTGCGTCAAGTCACTGTAATTAACCAAGGCCTATATCCACTGGGCCATGTGTCCTTGGGTGGTGAACAAATAACTTAGAAAGTTAAGTTAAAGGAAGATAACTACATAACTACAAGAAGTGGCAACGCACGTGGAATGAGAATAATATTTAACTGGTACTTGCAGGGTAGTTTAAGAACAACACTCAGTTGCGTCAATGTCTCCTAGCAGAGGGCACCTCGACGTGGTGTAATGGCTAGCAAGCTTGTCTCGCTAGAATCATCACAGTTAAGTAGTGAGTTCGATCCTCACTGGGAGCCAAATATTTTCGGCCTTGTGTTACATCTAAGCTGCGACTTGAAAAAACACCTCTGGGTACCTCGACTTGGTGTAATGATTAGCAAGCCTGTCTCGTTAGAATCATTACAAGTAAGTAGTGAGTTCGATCCTCACTGGGTGCCCCATACTTTCGGCGTTGTGCCACATTTAAGCTGCGCGTAGAAAATCACCTGTCTTCGGGCAGAGTTCGACTCAGTTATGGCTCGACTCAGTTATGGCTCTATCTGCGGACTAAGACGCAACTGAGGAAAATAAATACGTTGGTGGTACTAGTGACGTTGGTATAAAATTCAATGTGTTATTTTCATTAGAAAATTTGAATTTTAACAAGACCATTAATTGTGGATGACTTTGTAGATGGCTTGACGGCGACTGTCACTGTGACCTTTTTGTGG
>JBBBDQ010000707.1:667500-767500 GCA_037127315.1 Ascarosepion bandense
TAGGTATTCAGTCAAACAATCAGATTTCTTAAAAACTTCAAAAATATCCCACGAAGAAAAAACGATATTTAGTAACTCAAAATTTTATAACACATTTTTATTTTATTTACAGCAGCTTCTTTTTATAAAATTATTTAAATTTTAGTAGAATGTTCCAAATTAGGATGGGGTTGTTTTTTAGAACGTTCTAGATTAATTTTATGATTACTTTTAGGAATTATTAAAAAGATTGAGTCATTCTTTTTCTGTCAACCGTCCTTTAAACATTGACAAAATGGGATAAAGCAAAATAATTGCCCATGGCCTCCATAAGCGTATTGTTGACCTTCACACATATGGACTTAGTTGTCGGAAGATATCTAATCAGTTAAATATGCCATTGAGTTCTGTTGGTACAACAGTTCGTCACTGGAAGACGTGTCATTCCATTTGTCCCCAAAGCTCTGGTCGTCCTAAAAAGATAACGGAACGTACGGCAAGATTATTGACGAGAAAAGTTGGCAACGAGCTCAGAGTTACGCTTAAAGAACTTCAGAGGACTAGAATAAGTGGAGTAAAAGTGAGTACGGATACAATTAGTCGTTCATTTTGTCGATATGACATTTCTTTCTAGGACTGCAAAGAAAATCCACTTTTTAAAGGAAAACGCGTTCTTGCTAGACTGGATTTTGCAAATAAACATTGTATCAAGCCTGCAGCATTTAAAAAATGTACTTTAGTCAAACAAAACGAAAATTGAACTTTTTGGCAAAAATTATATGACAAAGCTCTGGAGAAAGAAGAGTACTCAATATTCGCCGAAGAATACTATATCAACGGTAAAATTTGGAGGTGGGTCAAATCATGATCTGGGGTCGCTTTAGTGCCCAAGGTTTAAGGAACATTGAAATAATAGAAGAGAGGATGAATGGAGCATATTATAGGGATATTTTAGAAAGATATTTACGTCAGAGTGCACATTCACTGGGCCAAGTTGTGTCTTTCAAGATGGCAACGATTCTAAACATACTGCAAAGCTTACAAAATCATGGTTAACTTCAAATAAAATAAACGTTCTAAAACAGCTATGTCAATCTCCAGATCTCAATCCGATTGAAAATTTATGGAGAGAATAAAGAATGAAAATTCTAAGAATGAACTCGCAAAATCTGCATGAACTAAAGGAATTTTGTCGTGAAGAATGGAAAAATATTAGCCAAAAAACATGCAAGAAATTCGTAGGTGACTACTTGCAACGCCGACATGTTGTAAGTAGCAACAACGGTTACGCTGCAAAATTTTAATAGATTATTTAATAAATGCACTGTAAATTTTTGCGTTGTTAAATATTGGTTTTTCTTCGTGGGATATTTTTACTGATAATTTAAAAAAAAATTGATTGTTTGACTAAATACGTAAACATATCTATTAATAAAAGTAAAAGTTTTATTAATCTGTGTTAGAAATACAAAAAGGAACATTTTTAAAGTGTTGTAAACATTTGCGTGTCACTGTATTTCTGTTGATATCTATCTATCTATCTATCTATCTATCTATCTATCTATCTATCTATCTATCTATCTCAATCTGTTCTATCTATCTATCTATCTATCTATCTATCTATCTATCTATCTATCTATCTATCTATCTCATTCTGTTCATATCTATCTATCTATCTATCTATCTATCTATCTCATTCTGTTCATATCTATCTATCTATCTATCTATCTATCTATCTATCTATCTATCTATCTCATTCTCTTCATATCTCTCTATCTATCTATCTATCTATCTATCTATCTATCTCAGTTTGTTCATATCTATCTATCTATCTATCTATCTATCTATCTATCTATCTATCTATCTATCTGAGTACTTCGACGTGGTGTTATGGTTAGCAAGCTTGTCTTGCTAACCATGACACCACGTCGAGGTGCTCGGATAGTATACCAATGAGTAGTGAGTTTGATCCTTCCTGGATACCGCATATTTTCGGCCTTGTGACACATCTAAGCGGCGCTTAGAAAATCAACTGTTTACGTTTATTGAATTTCGACTTCTCTTTTATTTTTTTTACTCTCATTGTCAAATCTTCCGCCCAGACTTTCCGCCATCAAAGATTTGTTTGGTTTTCATTCTTCTTCAATTCGTCCTTGCAGTCAAAGATAAGAAAGGACAAACATCGGCTCAAATCTCGACTTGGATGAAAACTAGCCAGATCAAAACGTTGGCTTTTAAATATTTCATTTTTTTTTCACTGCTTCAACCAAAATCTCATCGTGCAGACAATGCAAAAATGAAATGTTAAAATTTTGTTTCGCTTACAGTTTCGTTATTTTATCTTTCTTTTTTTAACTTTTTGATGAGGGTTGAAATGGTCTGCCCTCCATGATGAAGGCGGGATTACAAATTAAATCCTTCTTGTTTTTTTTTCTATCTTTTATAGTCTGTTCATTACTTTCATTCATTCATTCATTCTTTCTTTCTTTCTTTCTTTCTTTCTTTCTTTCTTGTATTCCAGCCTCTTTACATCTATCTATCTATCTATCTATCTATCTATCTATCTATCTATCTATCTATCTATCTATCTATCTCAGTTCAAAACGTAAAGGAATATGCGATCGGAAGAGAAAACAACGCTAAGAGACGACGTATACGTGATCAGGGAATGTGTGAAAGATCCTAGAAAGACATAATTCATTTTGTTTCCTATACTTTGCTCAAGCTATCTATCTATCTATCTATCTATCTATCTATCTATCTATCTATCTATCTATCTATCTATCTATCTATCTCAGTTCAAAACGTAAAGGAATATGCGATCGGAAGAGAAAACAACGCTAAGAGACGACGTATACGTGATCAGGGAATGTGTGAAAGATCCTAGAAAGACATAATTCATTTTGTTTCTTATACTTTGCTCAAGCTATCTATCTATCTATCTATCTATCTATCTATCTATCTATCTATCTATCTATAAATCTCACCTATTTAAGAGATAGAAGAGTTCAGATCAGAGACAGGAGAGAAGGCAGCAGTCAATTATCCCACGTGCACGCGCGTGCCTACTTCTGACCAAATCTTTACTCCACACAAACGAGTCACCGAAGAAAATGAATAAAAATATATTGTAAATTTTTATTTATCTTTTCCGGCATTTATATCAGCGAAAAGATCGTCAATTTCGTTTATTTCTCATCGAATTGAAATACAACATCTATCTATCTATCTATCTATCTATCTATCTATCTATCTATCTATCTATCTATCTACTTTAGAAAACCCCCTGAAAATGAAGACATCACGAAACTTCGAAGTCAGCATAAATCTGCTTAGTTAAGTAACAATCTTCTCCACATTAATCCAATTAAAGCTCAATCTCGATACCTGCTTACCAAAATATCTTTTTCTCAGTAAACCACAGAAAAACAGTAATCTTGGCACTCAGTATTATCACAACTCAACACTATAATATATATATATATATATATATATATATATATATATATATATATATTATTCAGCAGACAGTTCTGTTTCGCTGCATCACAGCTCATCAGCGCGGTTAGACATCCGATTGCTACTAATCAAGATTGAAACCCGACCGAATTGAGATCAGTCGGCGATTCTACTTCTGAGCTATGGGCACTCGATGGAGGAAGGTGGATTTTAGCCTGTTATATACACAATGTAAACACACGCCAGTAGCCGAGTATGTTCAAATTCATGACTGAATGATCGTAAATGCGTTAGTAGCTTCTTTTTTAAAAATCTACCAATTCTAAATAGTGTTTTATGAGAGTCCAGTACTCTTTTCTTTGTTTCCAATGAAATCTTCCTGTCTCTCAATACACTACTCGGCCTTTGGAATGCATCCTTGGTCATGCCAATTATCCATGAGGAGATTGGCCAGCATTTGCTGCCATAAAGGAGGACAGATATCACGTAACAGTCCAGTACTCTTTTCTTTGTTTCCAATGAAATCTTCCTGTCTCTCAATACACTACTCGGCCTTTGGAATGCATCCTTGGTCATGCCAATTATCCATGAGGAGATTGGCCAGCATTTGCTGCCATAAAGGAGGACAGATATCACGTAACAGTCCAGTACTCTTTTCTTTGTTTCCAATGAAATCTTCCTGTCTCTCAATACACTACTCGGCCTTTGGAATGCATCCTTGGTCATGCCAATTATCCATGAGGAGATTGCCCAGCATTTGCTGCCATAAAAGAAGAACAGATATCACGTAACAGTCCAGTACTCTTTTCTTTGTTTCCAATGAAATCTTCCTGTCTCTCAATACACTACTCGGCCTTTGGAATGCATCCTTGGTCATGCCAATTATCCATGAGGAGATTGCCCAGCATTTGCTGCCATAAAAGAAGACAGATATCACGTAACAGTCCAGTAATCTTTTCTTTGTTTCCAATGAAATCTTCCTGTCTCTCAATACTCTACTCGGCCTGTGGAATGCATCCTTGGTCATGCCAATTATCCATGAGGAGATTGCCCAGCATTTGCTGCCATAAAAGAATACAGATATCACGTAACAGTCCAGTACTCTTTTCTTTGTTTCCAATGAAATCTTCCTGTCTCTCAATACTCTACTCGGCCTGTGGAATGAATCCTTGGTCATGCCAATTATCCATGAGGAGATTGCCCAGCATTTGCTGCCATAAAGAAGAACAGATATCACGTAACAGTCCAGTACTCTTTTCTTTGTTTCCAATGAAATCTTCCTGTCTCTCAATACTCTACTCGGCCTTTGGAATGCATCCTTGGTCATGCCAATTATTCATGAGGAGATTGCCCAGCATTTGCTGCCATAAAAGAAGAACAGATATCACGTAACAGTCCAGTACACTTTTCTTTGTTTCCAATGAAATCTTCCTGTCTCTCAATACTCTACTCGGCCTGTGGAATGCATCCTTGGTCATGCCAATTATCCATGAGGAGATTGCCCAGCATTTGCTGCCATAAAAGAAGACAGATATCACGTAACAGTCCAGTACTCTTTTCTTTGTTTCCAATGAAATCTTCCTGTCTCTCAATACACTACTCGGCCTTTGGAATGCATCCTTGGTCATGCCAATTATCCATGAGGAGATTGCCCAGCATTTGCTGCCATAAAAGAAGAACAGATATCACGTAACAGTCCAGTACTCTTTTCTTTGTTTCCAATGAAATCTTCCCGTCTCTCAATACTCTACTCGGCCTGTGGAATGCATTCTTGGTCATGCCAATTATCCATGAGGAGATTGCCCAGCATTTGCTGCCATAAAAGAAGACAGATATCACGTAACAGTCCAGTACTCTTTTCTTTGTTTCCAATGAAATCTTCCTGTCTCTCAATACTCTACTCGGCCTGTGGAATGCATCCTTGGTTATGCCAATTATCCATGAGGAGATTGCCCAGCATTTGCTGCCATAAAGAAGAACAGATATCACGTAACAGTCCAGTACTCTTTTCTATGTTTCCAATGAAATCTTCCTATCTCTCAATACACTACTCGGCCTTTGTAATGCATCCTTGGTCATGCCAATTATCCATGAGGAGATTGCCCAGCATTTGCTGCCATAAAAGAAGAACAGATATCATGTAACAGTCCAGTACTCTTTTCTTTGTTTCCAATGAAATCTTCCTATCTCTCAATACTCTACTCGGCCTGTGGAATGCATCCTTGGTCATGCCAATTATCCATGAGGAGATTGCCCAGCATTTGCTGCCATAAAAGAAGACAGATATCACGTAACAGTCCAGTACTCTTTTCTTTGTTTCCAATGAAATCTTCCTGTCTCTCAATACTCTACTCGGCCTTTGGAATGCATCCTTGGTCATATCAATTATCCATGAGGAGATTACCCAGCATTTGCTGACATAAAAGAAGAACAGATATCACGTAACAGTCCAGTACTCTTTTCTTTGTTTCCAATGAAATCTTCCTGTCTCTCAATACACGACTCGGCCTTTGGAATGAATCCTTGGCCATGCCAATTATCCATGAGGAGATTGCCCAGCATTTACTGCCATAAAAGAAGACAGATATCACGTAACAGTCCAGTACTCTTTTCTTTGTTTCCAATGAAATCTTCCTGTCTCTCAATACACTACTCGGCCTTTGGAATGCATCATTGGTCATGCCAATTATCCATGAGGAGATTGCCCAGCATTTGCTGCCATAAGAGAACAGATATCACGTAACAGTCCAGTATCTCTTTTCTTTGTTTCCAATGAAATCTTCCTGTCTCTCAATACACGACTCGGCCTTTGGAATGCATCCTTGGCCATACAGTATCCATGAGGAAGTTGCCCAGCATTTGCTGCCATAAAAGAAGAACAGATATCACGTAACAGTCAGTACTCTTTTCTTTGTTTCCAATGAAATCTTCCTGTCTCTCAATACTCTACTCGGCCTGTGAATGCATCGCCAGGTCCTTGTTCTCATCCATGAGGGTGCTAAACGTGCTGCCATAAAAGAAGAACAGATATCACGTAACAGTCCAGTACTCTTTCTTTGTTTCCAATGAAATCCTTCCTGTCTCAATACTCTCTCCATTGTGGAATGCATCATGGTCATGTATTATCCATGAGAGATTGCCCAGCATTTACCATATAAAGAAGAACAGATATCACGTAACAGTCCAGTACTCTTTTCTTTGTTTCCAATGAAATCTTCCTGTCTCTCAATACACTACTCGGCCTTTGGAATGCATCATGAGTCTGCAATTATCCATGAGGAGATTGCCCAGCATTTGCTGCCATAAAAGAAGAACAGATATCACGTAACAGTCCAGTACTCTTTTCTTTGTTTCCAATGAAATCTTCCTGTCTCTCAATACACTACTCGGCCTTTGGAATGAATCCTGGGCCATGCCAATTATCCATGAGGAGATTGCCATATTTACTGCCACTTAAAAGAAGACAGATATCACGTAACAGTCCAGTACTCTTTTCTGTTTCCAATGAAATCTTCCTGTCTCTCAATACACTACTCAGCCTTTGGAATGTATCCTTGGTCATGCCAATTATCCATGAGGAGGTGCCCAGCATTTGCTGCCATAAAAGAAGAACAGATATCACGTAACAGTCCAGTACTCTTTTCTTTGTTTCCAGTAAATCTTCCTGTCTCTCAATACTCTACTCGGCCTGTGGAATGCATCCTTAGTCCATGCCAATTATCCATGAGGATGTGCTTGTTGCTGCCATAAAGAAGAACAGATATCACGTAACAATTCCAGTCCCTCTTTTCTTTGTTTCCAATGAAATCTTCCTGTCTCTCAATACACTACTCGGCCTTTGGAATGCATCCTTGGTCATGCCAATTATCACATGAGGAGATTGCCCAGCATTTGCTGCCATAAAAGAACAGATATCACGTAACAGTCCAGTACTCTTTTCTTTGTTTCCAATGAAATCTTCCCATGTCTCTCAATACTCTACTCGGCCTGTGGAATGCATTCGTGGTCATGCCAATTATCCATGAGATTGCCCAGCATTTGCTGCCATAAAAGAAGACAGATATCACGTAACAGTCCAGTACTCTTTTCTTTGTTTCGTAAATCTTATATCTCCAATACTCTCTCGGCCTGTGGAATGCATCCTTGGTCATGCCAATTATCCATGAAATTGCTGACATTTGCTGCCATAAAGAAGAACAGATATCACGTAACAGTCCAGTACTCTTTTCTTTGTTTCCAAGCAAATCTTCCTGTCTCTCAATACTCTACTCGGCCTGTGGAATGCATCATGGTCATGATATCATGAGGAGATTGCTTAGCATTTGCTGCCATAAAGACAGATATCACGTAACAGTCCAGTACTCTTTTCTTTGTTTCCAATGAAATCTTCCTGTCTCTCAATACTCTACTCGGCCTGTGGAATGCATCCTTGGTCATGCCAATTATCCATGAGGAGATTGCCCAGCATTTGCTGCCATAAAGAAGAACAGATATCACATAACAGTCCAATTACTCTTTCTTTGTTTCCAATGAAATCTTCACTGTCTCTCAATACCTTCTCGGCCTTTGGAATGAATCTGGGCCATGCCATTATCCATGAGGAGATTGCCCAACCATTACTGCCATAAAAGAAGACAGATATCCATATGATCCAGTACTCTTTTACTTTGTTTCAATGAAATCTTCCTGTCTCTCAATACTCTACTCGGCTGTGATCATCCTTGGTCATGCCAATTACATCCATGAGGAGATTGCAGCATTGCCATGTAAAGAAGACAGATATCTACGTAACAGTCCAGTACTCTTTTCTTTGTTTCAATGAAATCTTCCTGTCTCTCAATACACTACTCGGCCTTTGGAATGAATCTGGGCCATGCCAATTATCCATGAGGAGATTGCCCAGCATTTACTGCCATAAAGAAGACAGATATCACGTAACAGTCCAGTACTCTTTTCTTTGTTTCCAATGAAATCTTCCTGTCTCTCAATACACTACTCAGGCATTTTGGAATGAATCTAGGGCCTTTTAATTATCCATGAGGTGCCCAGCATTTACTGCCATAAAGGAGGACAGATATCACGTAACAGTCCAGTACTCTTTTCTTTGTTTCCAATGAAATCTTCCTGTCTCTCAAAACTCTACTCGGCCTTTGGAATGCATCCTTGGTCATGCCAATTATCATGAGGAATTGGCCAGCATTTGCTGCCATAAAGGAGGACAGATATCACGTAACAGACAAGCCTTTCCTTTTCTTTGTTTCCAATGAAATCTTCCTGTCTCTCAATACTCTGCTCAGCCTTTGGAATGCATCCTTGGTCATGCCAATTATCCATAGGAATTATTGCAGCATTCTTGCTTATAAAAGACAGATATCACGTAACAGTCCAGTACTCTTTTCTTTGTTTCAATAAGAAAATCTTCCTCTCTCTCCAATACTCATAACAAGCCTTTGGAATGCATCCTTGGCCATACCAATTAATCATGAGGAGATTGCCTAGCATTTGTTGCCATAAGGAGGACAGATGTGTAACAGTCAGTACTCTTTTCTTTGTTTCCAATGAAATCTTCCTGTCTCTCAACCTCTACTCGGCCTGTGGAATGCCTCCTTGGTCATGCCAATTATCCACATGAGGAGATTTGCCCAGCATTGCTGCCACCAAGAAGACAGATATCACGTAACAGTCCAGTACTCTTTTCTTTGTTTCCAATGAAATCTTCCTGTCTCTCAATACTCTACTCTGGCTTCTGGAATGCATACTTGGTCATGCCAATTATCCATGAGGGTGCCCAGCATTTGCTGCCATAAAGAAGAACAGATATCACGTAACAGTCCAGTACTCTTTTCTTGTTTCCAATGAAATCTTCCTGTCTCTCAATACACTACTCGGCCTTTGGAATGCATCCTTGGTCATGCCAATTATCCATGTGAGAAGTGCCCAGCGTTGCTGCCATAAAGAAGAACAGATATCACGTAACAGTCCAGTACTCTTTTCTTTGTTTCCAATGAAATCTTCCTGTCTCTCAATATCTACTCGGCCTTTGGAATGCATCCTTGGTCATGCCAATTATCCATGAGGAGATTGCCCAGCATTTGCCTGCATAAGAAAGAACAGATATCCCTTAGTCCAGTACTCTTTTCTTTGTTTCCAATGAAATCTTCCTGTCTCTCAATACTCTACTCGGCCTGTGGAATGCATCCTTGGTCATGCCAATTATCCATGAGGAGATTGCCCAGCATTTGCTGCCATAAAGAAGAACAGATATCACGTAACAGTCCAGTACTCTTTTCTTTGTTTCCAATGAAATCTTCCTGTCTCCAATACTCTACTCGGCCTGTGGAATGCATCCTTGGTCATGCCAATTATCCATGAGGAGATTGCCCAGCATTTACTGCCATAAAAGAAGACAGATATCACGTAACAGTCCAGTACTCTTTTCTTTGTTTCCAATGAAATCTTCCTGTCTCTCAATACTACTCTCGGCCTTTCGGAATGTATCCTTGGTCATGCCAATTATCCATGAGGAGATTGCCCAGCATTTGCTGCCAAAAAAGAAGAACAGATGTCGTAACAGTCCAGTACTCTTTTCTTTGTTTCCAATGAAATCTTCCTGTCTCTCAATACTCTACTCGGCCTGTGGAATGCATCCTTGGTCATGCCAATTATCCATGAGAGATTGCCCAGCATTTGCTGCCATAAAGAAGAACAGATATCACGTAACAGTCCAGTCCTCTTTCTTTGTTTCCAATGAAATCTTCCTGTCTCTCAATACACTACTCGGCCTTTGGAATGCATCCTTGGTCATGCCAATTATCCATGAGAGGTGCCAGCATTTGCTGCCATAAAGAACAGATATCACGTAACAGTCCAGTACTCTTTTCTTTGTTTCCAATGAAATCTTCCTGTCTCTCAATACTCTACTCGGCCTGTGGAATGCATTCGTGGTCATGCCAATTATCCATGAGGAGATTGCCCAGCATTTGCTGCCATAAAGAAGAAGACAGATATCACGTAACAGTCCAGTGCTCTTTTCTTTGTTTCCAATGAAATCTTCTTGTCTCTCAATACTCTACTCGGCCTGTGGAATGCATCCTTGGTCATGCCAATTATCCATGAGGAGATTGCCCAGCATTTGCTGCCATAAAGAAGAACAGATATCACGTAACAGTCAGTACTCTTTTCTTTGTTTCCAATGGAAATCTTCCTCTCCAATACTCTACTCGGCCTGTGGAATGCATCCTTGGTCATGCCAATTATCCATGAGAGAGATTGCCCAGCATTGCTGCCATGAAGACAGATATCACGTAACAGTCCAGTACTCTTTTCTTTGTTTCCAATGAAATCTTCCTGTCTCTCAATACTCTACTCGGCCTGTGGAATGCATCCTTGGTCATGCCAATTATCCATGAGGAGATTGCCCAGCATTTGCTGCCATAAAAGAAGAACAGATATCACGTAACAGTCCAGTACTCTTTTCTTTGTTTCAATGACATCTTCCTGTCTCTCAATACACTTCTCGGCCTTTGAATGAATCCTGGGCCATGCCAATTATCCATGAGGAGATTGCCCAGCATTTACTGCCATAAAAGAAGACAGATATCACGTAACAGTCCAGTACTCTTTCTTTGTTTCCAATGAAATGCTTCTGTCTCTCAATATTCTACTCGGCCTGTGGAATGCATCCTTGGTCATGCCAATTATCCATGAGGAGATTGCCCAGCATTTGCTGCCATAAAAGAAGACAGATATCACGTAACAGTCCAGTACTCTTTTCTTTGTTTCCAATGAAATCTTCCTGTCTCTCAATACACTACTCGGCCTTTGGAATGAATCCTGGGCCATGCCAATTATCCATGAGGAGATTGCCCAGCATTTACTGCCATAAAAGAAGACAGATATCACGTAACAGTCCAGTACTCTTTACTTTGTTTCCAATGAAATCTTCCTGTCTCTCAATACACTACTCGGCCTTTGGAATGAATCCTGGGCCATGCCAATTATCCATGAGGAGATTGCCCAGCATTTACTGCCATAAAGGAGGACAGATATCACGTAACAGTCCAGTACTCTTTTCTTTGTTTCCAATGAAATCTTCCTGTCTCTCAAAACTCTACTCGGCCTTTGGAATGCATCCTTGGTCATGCCAATTATCCATGAGGAGATTGGCCAGCATTTGCTGCCATAAAGGAGGACAGATATCACGTAACAGACCAGTACTCTTTTCTTTGTTTCCAATGAAATCTTCCTGTCTCTCAATACTCTACTCGGCCTTTGGAATGCATCCTTGGTCATGCCAATTATCCATGAGGAGATTGGCCAGCATTTGCTGCCATAAAAGAAGACAGATATCACGTAACAGTCCAGTACTCTTTTCTTTGTTTCCAATGAAATCTTCCTGTCTCTCAATACTCTACTCGGCCTTTGGAATGCATCCTTGGCCATGCCAATTATCCATGAGGAGATTGCCTAGCATTTGTTGCCATAAGGGAGGACAGATATCACGTAACAGTCCAGTACTCTTTTCTTTGTTTCCAATGAAATCTTCGTGTCTCTCAATACTCTACTCGGCCTGTGGAATGCCTCCTTGGTCATGCCAATATCCATGAGGAGATTGCCCAGCATTTGCTGCCATAAAAGAAGACAGATATCACGTAACAGTCCAGTACTCTTTCTTTGTTTCCAATGAAATCTTCCTGTCTCTCAATACTCTACTCGGCCTGTGGAATGCATCCTTGGTCATGCCAATTATCCAGAGGAGATTGCCCAGCATTTGCTGCCATAAAGAAGAACAGATATCACGTAACAGTCCAGTACTCTTTTCTTTTGTTTCCAATGAAATCTTCCTGTCTCTAATAATTACTCGGCCTTTGGAATGCATCCTTGGTCATGCCAATTATCCATGAGGAGATTGCCCAGCATTTGCTGCCATAAAGAAGAACAGATATCACGTACGTCCAGTACTCTTTCTTTGTTTCCAATGAAATCTTCCTGTCTCTCAATACTCTACTCGGCCTTTGGGAATGCATCCTTGGTCATGCCAATTATCCATGAGAGATTGCCCAGCATTTGCTGCCATAAAGAAGAACAGATATCACGTAACAGTCCAAAGTACTCTTTTCCTTTGTTTCAATGAACGCCTGTCTCTCAATACTCTATCATCTGTGGAATGCATCCTTGGTCATGCCAATTATCCATGAGGAGATTGCCCAGCATTTGCTGCTATAAAGAAGAACAGATATCACGTAACAGTCCAGTACTCTTTTCTTTGTTTCCAAGAAATCTTCCTGTCTCTCAATACTCTACTCGGCCTGTGGAATGCATCCTTGGTCATGCCAATTATCCATGAGGAGATTGCCCAGCATTTGCTGCCATAAAGAAGAACAGATATCACGTAAGAGTCCAGTACTCTTTTCTTTGTTTCCAATGAAATCTTCCTGTCTCTCAATACTCTACTCGGCCTTAGGAATGCATCCTTGGTCATGCCAATTATCCATGAGGAGATTGCCCAGCATTTGCTGCCATAAAAGAAGACAGATATAACGTAACAGTCCAGCATTTTCTTTGTTTCCAATGAAATCTTCCTGTCTCTCAATACTCTACTCGGCCTGTGGAATGCATCCTTGGTCATGCCAATTATCCATGAGGAGATTGCCCAGCATTTGCTGCCATAAAAGAAGACAGATATTTCACAGTAACAGTCCAGTACTCTTTTCTTTGTTTCCAATGAAATCTTCCTGTCTCTCAATACTTCTACTCGGCCTTAGGAATGCATCCTTGGTCATGCCACTATCCATGAGGAGATTGCCCAGCATTTGCTGCCATAAAGAAGAACAGCATATCACGTAACAGTCCAGTACTCTTTCTTTGTTTCCAATGAAATCTTCCTGTCTCTCAATACACTACTCGGCCTTGGAATGAATCCTGGGCCATGCCAATTATCCATGAGGAGATTGCCCAGCATTTACTGCCATAAAAGAAGACAGATATCACGTAACAGTCCAGTACTCTTTTCTCTTTGTTTCCAATGAAATCTTCCTGTCTCTCAATACCTACTCGGCCTGTGGAATGCATCCTTTGGTCATGCCAATTATCCATGAGGAGATTGCCCAGCATTTGCTGCCATAAAAGAAGACAGATATCACGTAACAGTCCAGTACTCTTTTCTTGTTTCCAATGAAATCTTCCTGTCTCTCAATACTCTACTCGGCCTGTGGAATGCATCCTTGGTCATGCCAATTATCCATGAGGAGATTGCCCAGCATTTGCTGCCATAAAGAAGAACAGATATCACGTAACAGTCCAGTACTCTTTTCTTGTTTCCAATGAAATCTTCCTGTCTCTCAATACTCTACTCGGCCTGTGGAATGCATCCTTGGTCATGCCAATTATCCATGAGGAGATTGCCCAGCATTTGCTGCCATAAAAGAAGACAGATATCACGTAACAGTCCAGTACTCTTTTCTTGTTTCCAATGAAATCTTCCTGTCTCTCAATACTCTACTCGGCCTTTGGAATGCATCCTTGGTCATGCCAATTATCCATGAGGAGATTGCCCAGCATTTGCTGCCATAAAGAAGAACAGATATCACGTAACAGTCCAGTACTCTTTTCTTTGTTTCCAATGAAATCTTCCTGTCTCTCAATACTCTACTCGGCCTTTGGAATGCATCCTTGGTCATGCCAATTATCCATGAGGAGATTGCCCAGCATTTGCTGCCATAAAGAAGAACAGATATCACGTAACAGTCCAGTACTCTTTTCTTTGTTTCCAATGAAATCTTCCTGTCTCTCAATACTCTTACTGGCTCCCAGAATGCATCCTTGGTCATGCCAATTATCCATGAGGAGATTGCCCAGCATTTGCTGCCATAAAGAAGAACAGATATCACGTAACAGTCCAGTACTCTTTTCTTTGTTTCCAATGAAATCTTCCTGTCTCTCAATACTCTACTCGGCCTGTGGAATGCATCCTTGGTCATGCCAATTATCCATGAGGAGATTGCCCAGCATTTGCTGCCATAAAGAAGAACAGATATCACAAGAGTCCAGTACTCTTCTTGTTTCCAATGAAATCTTCCTGCCCTCAATACTCTACTCGGCCTTAGAATGCATCCTTGGTCATGCCAATTATCCATGAGGAGATTGCCCAGCATTTGCTGCCATAAAGAAGACAGATATAACGTAACAGTCCAGTACTCTTTTCTTTGTTTCCAATGAAATCTTCCCTGTCTCTCAATACTCTACTCGGCCTGTGGAATGCATCCTTGGTCATGCCAATTATCCATGAGGAGATTGCCCAGCATTTGCTGCCATAAAAGAAGACAGATATCACGTAACAGTCCAGTACTTTTTCTTTGTTTCCAATGAAATCTTCCTGTCTCTCAATACTCTACTCGGCCTTAGAATGCATCCTTGGTCATGCCAATTATCCATGAGGAGATTGCCCAGCATTTGCTGCCATAAAGAAGAACAGATATCACGTAACAGTCCAGTACTCTTTTCTTTGTTTCCAATGAAATCTTCCTGTCTCTCAATACACTACTCGGCCTTTGGAATGAATCCTGGGCCATGCCACTATCCATGAGGAGATTGCTCACATTTACTTGCCATAAAAGAAGACAGATATCACGTAACAGTCCAGTACTTTTCTTTGTTTCAATGAAATCTTCCTGTCTCTCAATACTCTACTCGGCCTGTGGAATGCATCCTTGGTCATGCCAATTATCCATGAGGAGATTGCTCAGCATTTGCTGCCATAAAAGAAGACAGATATCACGTACAGTCCAGTACTCTTTTCTTTGTTTCCAATGAAATCTTCCTGTCTCTCAATACTCTACTCGGCCTGTGGAATGCATCCTTGGGTCATGCCAATTATCCATGAGGAGATTGCCCACATTTGCTGCCATAAAGAAGAACAGATATCACGTAACAGTCCAGTACTCTTTTCTTTGTTTCCAATGAAATCTTCCTGTCTCTCACTCTACTGGCCTGTGGAATGCATCCTTGGTCATGCCAATTATCCATGAGGAGATTGCCCAGCATTTGCTGCCATAAAGAAGAACAGATATCACGTAACAGTCCAGTACTCTTTTCTTTGTTTCCAATGAAATCTTCCTGTCTCTCAATACTCACTCGGCCTTAGGAATGCATCCTTGGTCATGCCAATTATCCATGAGGAGATTGCCCAGCATTTGCTGCCATAAAGGAAGACAGATATCACGTAACAGTCCAGTACTCTTTTCTTGTTTCCAATGAAATCTTCCTGTCTCTCAATACTCTACTCGGCCTGTGGAATGTATCCTTGGTTATGCCAATTATCCATGAGGAGATTGCCCAGCATTTGCTGCCATAAAAGAAGACA
Organism: Ascarosepion bandense; assembly: GCA_037127315.1. NCBI lineage: Eukaryota > Metazoa > Mollusca > Cephalopoda > Sepiida > Sepiidae > Ascarosepion > Ascarosepion bandense. Next base: position 683,300 of record JBBBDQ010000707.1, read on the forward strand.
GATATCACGTAACAGTCCAGTACTCTTTTCTTTGTTTCCAATGAAATCTTCCTGTCTCTCAATACTCTACTCGGCCTGTGGAATGCATCCTTGGTCATGCCAATTATCCATGAGGAGATTGCCCAGCATTTGCTGCCATAAAAGAAGACAGATATCACGTAACAGTCCAGTACTCTTTTTCTTTGTTTCCAATGAAATCTTCCTGTCTCTCAATACTCTACTCGGCCTGTGGAATGCATCCTTGGTCATGCCAATTATCCATGAGGAGATTGCCCAGCATTTGCTGCCATAAAGAAGAACAGATATCACGTAACAGTCCAGTACTTTTCTTTGCTCTTAATGAAATCTTCCTGTCTCTCAATACACTACTCGGCCTTTGGAATGAATCCTGGGCCATGCCAATTATCCATGAGGAGATTGCCCAGCATTTACTGCCATAAAAGAAGACAGATATCACGTAACAGTCCAGTACTCTTTTCTTTGTTTCCAATGAAATCTTCCTGTCTCTCAATACTCTACTCGGCCTGTGGAATGCATCCTTGGTCATGCCAATTATCCATGAGGAGATTGCCCAGCATTTGCTGCCATAAAAGAAGAACAGATATCACGTAACAGTCCAGTACTCTTTTCTTTGTTTCCAATGAAATCTTCTGTCTCTCACACTACTCGGCCTTTGGAATGAATCCTGGCCATGCCAATTATCCATGAGGAGATTGCCCAGCATTTACTGCCATAAAAGAAGACAGATATCACGTAACAGTCCAGTACTCTTTTCTTTGTTTCCAATGAAATCTTCCTGTCTCTCAATACACTACTCGGCCTTGGAATGAATCCTGGGCCATGCCAATTATCCATGAGGAGATTGCCCAGCATTTACTGCCATAAAGGAGGACAGATATCACGTAACAGTCCAGTACTCTTTCTTTGTTTCCAATGAAATCTTCCTGTCTCTCAATACTCTACTCGGCCTGTGGAATGCATCCTTGGTCATGCCAATTATCCATGAGGAGATTGCCCAGCATTTGCTGCCATGTGAAGACAGATATCACGTAACAGTCCAGTATTTCCTTTGTTTCCAATGAAATCTTCCTGTCTCTCAATACTCTACTCGGCCTGTGGAATGCATCCTTGGTCATGCCAATTATCCATGAGGAGATTGCCCAGCATTTGCTGCCATAAAGAAAGAACAGATATCACGTAACAGTCCGGGGGTACTCTTTTCTTTGTTTCCATAATGAAATCTTCCTGTCTCTCAATACTCTGTTCGGCCTTAGGAATGCATCCTTGGTCATGCCAATTATCCATGAGGAGATTGCCCAGCATTTGCTGCCATAAAGGAAGACAGATATCACGTAACAGTCCAGTACTCTTTTCTTTGCTCTCCACTGAAAACTTCCTGTCTCTCAATACTCACTCGGCCTGTGGAATGTATCCTTGGTTATGCCAATTATCCATGAGGAGATTGCCCAGCATTTGCTGCCATAAAAGAAGACAGATATCACGTAACAGTCCAGTACTCTTTTCTTTGTTTCCAATGAAATCTTCCTGTCTCTCAATACTCTACTCGGCCTGTGGAATGCATCCTTGGTCATGCCAATTATCCATGAGGAGATTGCCCAGCATTTGCTGCCATAAAAGAAGACAGATATCACGTAACAGTCCAGTACTTTTCTTTGTTTCCAATGAAATCTTCCTGTCTCTCAATACTCTACTCGGCCTGTGGAATGCATCCTTGGTCATGCCACCTATCCATGAGGAGATTGCCTAAAGCATTTGCTGCCATAAAGAAGAACAGATATCACGTAACAGTCCAGTACTCTTTTCTTTGTTTCCAATGAAATCTTCCTGTCTCTCAATACACTAATTAGCCTTTGGAATGAATCCTGGCCAATTATCCATGAGGAGATTGCCCAGCATTTACTGCCATAAAAGAAGACAGATATCACGTAACAGTCCAGTACTCTTTTCTTTGTTTCCAATGAAATCTTCCTGTCTCTCAATACTCTTACTCTCGGCCTGTGGAATGCATCCTTGGTCATGCCAATTATCCATGAGGAGATTGCCCAGCATTTGCTGCCATAAAAGAAGAACAGATATCACGTAACAGTCCAGTACTCTTTTCTTTGTTTCCAATGAAATCTTCCTGTCTCTCAATACACTACTCGGCCTCTTTGGAATGAATCCTGGGCCATGCCAATTATCCATGAGGAGATTGCCCAGCATTTACTGCCATAAAAGAAGACAGATATCACGTAACAGTCCAGTACTCTTTTCTTTGTTTCCAATGAAATCTTCCTGTCTCTCAATACACTACTCGGCCTTTGGAATGAATCCTGGGCCATGCCAATTATCCATGAGGAGATTGCCCAGCATTTACTGCCATAAAGGAGGACAGATATCACGTAACAGTCCAGTACTCTTTTCTTTGTTTCCAATGAAATCTTCCTGTCTCTCAATACTCTACTCGGCCTGTGGAATGCATCCTTGGTCATGCCAGTCATCCATGAGGAGATTGCCCAGCATTTGCTGCCATAAAAGAAGACAGATATCACGTAACAGTCCAGTACTCTTTTCTTTGTTTCCAATGAAATCTTCTCCCTGTCTCTCAATACTCTACTCGGCCTGTGGAATGCATCCTTGGTCATGCCAATTATCCATGAGGAGATTGCCCAGCATTTGCTGCCATAAAGAAGAACAGATATCACGTAACAGTTCAGTACTCTTTTCTTGTTTCCAATGAAATCTTCCTGTCTCTCAATACACTACTCGGCCTTTGGAATGAATCCTGGGCCATGCCAATTATCCATGAGGAGATTGCCCAGCATTTACTGCCATAAAAGAAGACAGATATCACGTAACAGTCCAGTACTCTTCTTGTTTCCAATGAAATCTTCCTGTCTCTCAATACTCTACTCGGCCTGTGGAATGCATCCTTGGTCATGCCAATTATCCATGAGGAGATTGCCTCCAGCATTTGCTGCCATAAAAGAAGACAGATATCATGGCAGGTCCAGTACTTTCTTTGTTTCCAATGAAATCTTCCTGTCTCTCAATACTCTACTCGGCCTGTGGAATGCATCCTTGGTCATGCCAATTATCCATGAGGAGATTGCCCAGCATTTGCTGCCATAAAGAAGAACAGATATCACGTAACAGTCCAGTACTCTTTTCTTTGTTTCCAATGAAATCTTCCTGTCTCTCAATACTCTACTCTGCCTTTGAATGCATCCTTTTGGTCATGCCAATTATCCATGAGGAGATTGCCCAGCATTTGCTGCCATAAAGAAGAACAGATATCACGTAACAGTCCAGTACTCTTTTCTTTGTTTCCAATGAAATCTTCCTGTCTCTCAATACTCTACTCGGCCTGTGGAATGCATCCTTGGTCATGCCAATTATCCATGAGGAGATTGCCCAGCATTTGCTGCCATAAAGAAGAACAGATATCACGTAACAGTCCAGTACTCTTTTCTTTGTTTCCAATGAAATCTTCCTGTCTCTCAATACTCTACTCGGCCTGTGGAATGCATCCTTGGTTATGCCAATTATCCATGAGGAGATTGCCCAGCATTTGCTGCCATAAAAAAAGAAGACAGGTATCACGTAACAGTCCAGTACTCTTTTTCTTTGTTTCCAATGAAATCTTCCTGTCTCTCAATACTCTACTCGGCCTGTGGAATGCATCCTTGGTTATGCCAATTATCCATGAGGAGATTGCCCAGCATTTGCTGCCATAAAAGAAGACAGGTATCACGTAACAGTCCAGTACTTTTCTTTGTTTCCAATGAAATCTTCCTGTCTCTCAATACTCTACTGGCCTGTGGAATGCATCCTTGGTCATGCCAATTATCCATGAGGAGATTGCCCAGCATTTACTGCCATAAAAGAAGACAGACATCACGTAACAGTCCAGTACTCTTTTCTTTGTTTCCAATGAAATCTTCCTGTCTCTCAATACTCTACTCGGCCTGTGGAATGCATCCTTGGTCATGCCAATTATCCATGAGGAGATTGCCCAACATTTGCTGCCATAAAAGAAGAACAGATACCACAACAGTCCAGTACTCTTTTCTTTGTTTCCAATGAAATCTTCCTGCTCTTCAATACACTACTCGGCCTTTGGAATGATTCCTGGGCCATGCCAATTATCCATGAGGAGATTTGCCCAGCATTTACCTGCCATAAAAGAAAGACAGATATCACGTAACAGTCCAGTACTCTTTCTTTGTTTCCAATGAAATCTTCCTGTCTCTCAATACACTACTCGGCCTTTGGAATGAATCCTGGGCCATGCCAATTATCCCATGAGAGGAGATTGCCCAGCATTTACTGCCATGCTGAGGACAGATATCACGTAACAGTCCAGTACTCTTTTCTTTGTTTCCAATGAAATCTTCCTGTCTCTCAAAACTCTTACCTGGCCTTTGGAATGCATCCTTGGTCATGCCAATTATCCATGAGGAGATTGCCCAGCATTTGCTGCCATAAAGAAGAACAGATATCACGTAACAGTCCAGTACTCTTTTCTTTGTTTCCAATGAAATCTTCCTGTCTCTCAATACTCTTACTCGGCCTTTGGAATGCATCCTTGGTCATGCCAATTATCCATGAGGAGATTGCCCAGCATTTGCTGCCATAAAGAAGAACAGATATCACGTAACAGTCCAGTACTCTTTTCTTTGTTTCCAATGAAATCTTCCTGTCTCTCAATACTCTACTCGGCCTTAGGAATGCATCCCCCTGGTCATGCCAATTATCCATGAGGAGATTGCTCAGCATTTGCTGCCATAAAAGAAGACAGATATCACGTAACAGTCCAGTACTCTTTTCTTTGTTTCCAATGAAATCTTCCTGTCTCTCAATACTCTACTCGGCCTTTGGAATGCATCCTTGGTCATGCCAATTATCCATGAGGAGATTGGCCAGCATTTGCTGCCATAAAGGAGACAGATATCACGTAACAGTCCAGTACTCTTTTCTTTGTTTCCAATGAAATCTTCCTGTCTCTCAATACTCTACTCGGCCTTGGAATGGCATCCTTGGCCATGCCAATTATCCATGAGGAGATTGCCCAGCATTTGTTGCCATAAGGGAGGACAGATATCACGTAACAGTCCAGTAGTCTTTTCTTTGTTTCCAATGAAATCTTCCTGTCTCTCAATACTCTACTCGGCCTTTGGAATGCATCCTTGGTCATGCCAATTATCCATGAGGAGATTGCCCAGCATTTGCTGCCATAAAAGAAGAACAGATATCACGTAACTGTCCAGTACTCTTTTCTTTGTTTCCAATGAAATCTTCCTGTCTCTCAATACTCTATTCGGCCTTTGGAATGCATCTTTGATCATGCCAATTATCCATGAGGAGATTGGCCAGCATTTGCTGCCATAAAGGAAGACAAATATCACGTAACAGTCCAGTACTCTTTTCTTTGTTTCCAATAAAATCTTCCTGTCTCTCAATACTCTATTCGGCCTTTGGAATGCATCCTTGGTCATGCCAATTATCCATGAGGAGATTGGCCAGCATTTGCTGCCATAAAGGAAGACAGATATCACGTAACAGTTCAGTACTTTTTTCTTTGTTTCCAATGAAATCTTCCTGTCTCTCAATACTCTACTCGGCCTTTGGAATGCATCCTTGGTCATGCCAATTATCCATGAGGAGATTGTCCAGCATTTGCTGCCATAAAGGAAGACAGATATCACGTAACAGTCCAGTACTCTTTTCTTTGTTTCCAATGAAATCTTCCTGTCTCTCAATACTCTACTCGGCCTGTGGAATGCATCCTTGGTCATGCCAATTATCCATGAGGAGATTGCCCAGCATTTGCTGCCATAAAGAAGAACAGATATCACGTAACAGTCCAGTACTCTTTTCTTTGTTTCCAATGAAATCTTCCTGTCTCTCAATACTCTACTCGGCCTGTGGAATGCATCCTTGGTTATGCCAATTATCCATGAGGAGATTGCCCAGCATTTGCTGCCATAAAAGAAGACAGGTATCACGTAACAGTCCAGTACTTTTCTTTTCTTTGTTTCCAATGAAATCTTCCTGTCTCTCAATACTCTACTCGGCCTGTGGAATGCATCCTTGGTCATGCCAATTATCCATGAGGAGATTGCCCAGCATTTGCTGCCATAAAAGAAGACAGATATCACGTAACAGTCCAGTACTCTTTTCTTTGTTTCCAATGAAATCTTCCTGTCTCTCAATACTCTACTCGGCCTGTGGAATGCATCCTTGGTCATGCCAATTATCCATGAGGAGATTGCCCAGCATTTGCTGCCATAAAGAAGAACAGATATCACGTAACAGTCCAGTACTCTTTTCTTTGTTTCCAATGAAATCTTCCTGTCTCTCAATACACTACTCGGCCTTTGGAATGAATCCTGGGCCATGCCAATTATCCATGAGGAGATTGCCCAGCATTTACTGCCATAAAAGAAGACAGATATCACGTAACAGTCCAGTAGTCTTTTCTTTGTTTCCAATGAAATCTTCCTGTCTCTCAATACTCTACTCGGCCTGTGGAATGCATCCTTGGTCATGCCAATTATCCATGAGGAGATTGCCCAACATTTGCTGCCATAAAAGAAGAACAGATATCACGTAACAGTCCAGTACTCTTTTCTTTGTTTCCAATGAAATCTTCCTGTCTCTCAATACTCTACTCGGCCTTTGGAATGCATCCTTGGTCATGCCAATTATCCATGAGGAGATTGCCCAGCATTTGCTGCCATAAAGAAGAACAGATATCACGTAACAGTCCAGTACTCTTTTCTTTGTTTCCAATGAAATCTTCCTGTCTCTCAATACTCTACTCGGCCTTAGGAATGCATCCTTGGTCATGCCAATTATCCATGAGGAGATTGCCCAGCATTTGCTGCCATAAAAGAAGACAGATATCACGTAACAGTCCAGTACTCTTTTCTTTGTTTCCAATGAAATCTTCCTGTCTCTCAATACTCTACTCGGCCTTTGGAATGCATCCTTGGTCATGCCAATTATCCATGAGGAGATTGGCCAGCATTTGCTGCCATAAAGGAGGACAGATATCACGTAACAGTCCAGTACTCTTTTCTTTGTTTCCAATGAAATCTTCCTGTCTCTCAATACTCTACTCGGCCTTTGGAATGCATCCTTGGCCATGCCAATTATCCATGAGGAGATTGCCCAGCAATTGTTGCCATAAGGGAGGACAGATATCACGTAACAGTCCAGTAGTCTTTTCTTTGTTTCCAATGAAATCTTCCTGTCTCTCAATACTCTACTCGGCCTGTGGAATGCATCCTTGGTCATGCCAATTATCCATGAGGAGATTGCCCAGCATTTGCTGCCATAAAAGAAGAACAGATATCACGTAACTGTCCAGTACTCTTTTCTTTGTTTCCAATGAAATCTTCCTGTCTCTCAATACTCTATTCGGCCTTTGGAATGCATCTTTGATCATGCCAATTATCCATGAGGAGATTGTCCAGCATTTGCTGCCATAAAGGAAGACAAATATCACGTAACAGTCCAGTACTCTTTTCTTTGTTTCCAATAAAATCTTCCTGTCTCTCAATACTCTATTCGGCCTTTGGAATGCATCCTTGGTCATGCCAATTATCCATGAGGAGATTGGCCAGCATTTGCTGCCATAAAGGAAGACAGATATCACGTAACAGTTCAGTACTTTTTTCTTTGTTTCCAATGAAATCTTCCTGTCTCTCAATACTCTACTCGGCCTTTGGAATGCATCCTTGGTCATGCCAATTATCCATGAGGAGATTGTCCAGCATTTGCTGCCATAAAGGAAGACAGATATCACGTAACAGTCCAGTAATCTTTTCTTTGTTTCCAATGAAATCTTCCTGTCTCTCAATACTCTATTCGGCCTTTGGAATGCATCCTTGGTCATGCCAATTATCCATGAGGAGATTGGCCAGCATTTGCTGCCATAAAGGCAGACAGATATCACGTAACAGTCCAGTACTCTTTTCTTTGTTTCCAATGAAATCTTCCTGTCTCTCAATACTCTACTCGGCCTGTGGAATGCATCCTTGGTCATGCCAATTATCCATGAGGAGATTGTCCAGCATTTGCTGCCATAAAGGAGGACAGATATCACGTAACAGTCCAGTACTCTTTTCTTTGTTTCCAATGAAATCTTCCTGTCTCTGAATACTCTATTTGGCCTTTGGAATGCATCCTTGGTCATGCCAATTATCCATGAGGAGATTGTCCAGCATTTGCTGCCATAAAGGACGACAGATATCACGTAACAGTCCAGTATTCTTTTCTTTGTTTCCAATGAAATCTTCCTGTCTCTGAATACTCTATTCGGCCTTTGGAATGCATCCTTGGTCATGCCAATTATCCATGAGAAGATTGTCCAGCATTTGCTGCCATAAAGGAGGACAGATATCACGTAACTGTCCAGTACTCAATGCGCCTTCGGATCCCATTCCTTGTCAGAACACATCCCAGGTATCCTTGGTCATGTAAATTATCCATTAGGAGACTGCCCAGCATTTGCTGCCATAAAAGAGGACAGATATCACGTAACAGTCTAGTACTCAATGCGCCTTCGGATCCCATTCCTTGTCAGAACACATCCCAGGTATTTAAATTTATTACTGGTTTAAAAAACAAATGTCGGTTTTCTTTTGGTCGTGGGGTTTACTGTGAAAGCCATTATAAAGAGCTTTTCATGTATGTTGCAGTTAAACAATGAAAGAAAACACTGACTGACTTCACAATGGGCAGGAACAGCCTCTGATAAAAGCAAAAAATAGCATCAGATGTTTTCGATGGCAACATTTCATACACGCTTTTTTTCGTCTCATCAGTTGATTCTCTTCATACATTTAAGTTGCAAGTTTTAACTGTTATTTGCTTGTAAAATCTAATAGTAAAACAACGATTTTCAACTGGTGTGCCGTGAGAGGATTGCAGATGTATCACGAAAATTTTAAAATGTCAAAATAAATAAATTATTTTCTAAAGAAGTTCAAAACACAATAAATTTACGTACCAAAAGTAAGGCTCTTTCAGTTGATTATACGTGTATATCATTGTTATAATAAACGAACTTATACGTAATATGTAAATTGAGTGTACGAAATGACACATTCTTCGATGGCAGCATTTGACAAAGATTTGCCGATGAACACCGATATAAGCTGAAATCATCCGAAATTAATTTCAGGAATGAATCCCTCGTTATACTAGTATTGAATTCTGTCTGAAGGAGTGTGAGGGCGTGTGGCTCGTACTCGGCGTATTTTTATTACATAGAGTTCAGTTAAAATGGACAGATTTTTTTAAATTACAAAACAAAAACTGGAAACGAGGCTAATCATTATAATTTAAATGTGTCGCAGAAGTTTAACTATAGGTCCAAGTCTGTTGCGATTTGCAAACAAAAAAAAAAAAAAAATTCGAGAAAAATTGAACTAAAGAGTAGGTTTGATAGTTCTGTGGAAGGTTGACAGGATTAAAATTTGACATTGCTAAGATGTTAAATTTGTTCATAAAGAAAAAGTGGGGGAAAAAAAAAGAAAAAGAAAAAAAGAAGAAAGCTGTTGAAGTATAAATCTTAAATTTTATAATCCAGAAATTATTGGGGTTATTTCCAAATTATTCTTTCCTCTTTTGGCTTCATCCAGTAAGCTGTTTCTACTTATAAAGACAATTTTCAAACAACAGGAATTTTCACTAAATACAGATTTCATAGTGACTCCTCCTACTCCGACTGCGACTCGAACACACTCGGACAGCTTACTTGGTACGGTGTCCTTCTATTGACACCTGGATGTAGTTATATATATATATATATATATATATATATATATATATATATATATATAATGTAGTATGGTTTTAAGTTATGTTATATTTGTGGGTAAAGTGCACAATATCATGGATAAATCTCATGTAAATATAAAAGTGGACATTGAGATCAAAACATCTATCTATCTATCTATCTATCTATCTATCTATCTATCATCTATCTATTCTATCTATCTATCTATCTATCTATCTATCTATCTATCTATCTATCTATCTATCTATCTATCGCAGTCTGTTTCTATCTATCTATCTATCTATCTATCTATCTATCTATCTATCTATCACAGTCTGTTTCTATCTATCTATCTATCTATCTATCTATCTATCTATCTATCTATCTATCTATCTATCACAGTCTGTTTCTATCTATCTATCTATCTATCTATCTATCTATCTATCTATCTATCTATCTATCTCACTTAACAGCGATAACGTGCTTTCAAGTAAAATAGATGTATTTGTATACAAATATGTGCGCGAATATTGTCCAGGAGAAGGTTCGGCTCAATTTGAATGTGTATGATTTGAAGTGTATAAAATTTCCGAAACTAAACTCGATTTGCAGCTTATTAATCTGATATAGGTTTTATAGTGACATGTAAATGACTGCCTTGATCTTTCTTTATACATTATAATTTAATGAAATTTCAAATTGGTCTTTGTTAGGACGAATAAAACATATTCCAAGGGAATTAACCCTTTCCTGTTCCCAAACAGAGTACCTCCCTTTTTACCTCTGAATGTGGGTACACACGAGTCACGTGATCAGCGGCGCATTCAGACGTGGGACGCATGAGGGAACATACTTGGAATATGGCCGTCAATGGTTAAAGAACGCATGTCTGTTCTTCTGCCCTAATGGTTGTGACACACAACCCGATAACTTGGGACTGATACCGCATGTACATATTTTGTAATGTTTCTCCATGTAAAATAAATGTATCTTCCAGTCAACCGTGAGTAGACATCTACTTTTCTTTCGTTCCATGCATTTTCTCCACCTGCTGCGCGCACACACACACACACACACACACACACACACACACACACACACACACACACACACACACACACACACACATCCACGGACCATGAATCATACTGTAAATTAAGGCATTTTAGTTATGAGAAACCCCGTTCATAACGATCTTCATTTAGTAAAGATATCTTATTCATCCTTATTTATTCAGTTAGCGTATTTGCGTCGTTGTGGTCACCACCCCCATCCATCTCTTAATTGGGATTCAAGGTGATATTCAAGGCAGGATAGTGCAATGACTGACTGTCTTCTTTTGCAACGGGGATACTGAGGTTACCATGTCCCTCCTTTTAGAAGTTAATGCAGCAAGATCTGCAAGACAGTAGATGGTTTGGAATTCGGACTTTTTTTCTCCTAAAGTGGTTGCCCAGTCTGTCCTACTATTTACCCATAGATGGGAAGACGAGATGGATTCAAACCTTACCTACTTTAGTGAATAAAATGAACTCGACTAGAATTCGAACTCTGCTCTCCGATTCCCCAACCAGAGCCGCTATACATAACTACACCGTGCTACCTTCTATCTTAGAAGTAATTTTCAATAAAATGAGTTTTTTTTAAATTCCGTCTGAAACTGATTAATTTGATAGAGTACGTGTTCAAAAAGCATCGGGGCTGATGCGATAAAAAGAAAACTAAAATACATATTAATTCAGTATTTAATCTCCTTCGAAGTAGTTCCCTTCTGGAGCTACAGCCGTTTCCATTGATGGAAGCATTCCTGAAACTCACTTTTGTGATAGCGAAACGTTGTCTTGTCGCATTCTCTAGGCTTTCTGCGAATTTTATTTCTTTCAAGTGGGATTTGATTTTTGAAAAGAGGAAAAAGTTGCAAGATGTGAGTATATGGTGATTGTCGGACCTGGGAAATTTTGTACTTCGCCCAAAAACCGTGGTTGTTGATGGAAACTCTGTAGTTTTGTGAGACTACCACATTCTAGATACTCTCCTTCCAAGCACTCATTTAAATAAAGGAAGGGAACGTAAAGGGTATAACTTGGCTTGTATGCAACAGAGTTCAAGATGATTTTGTGCAAAGCGACTTCACTTTGCGGAATATAGCTCTGTTACCATAGAAACCGCCCAATACTTTTTGATCAGTCCTCGTGTATTTTAATACTTTCTCCACTATAAGTTTATTTTTTAAATATGTTAATTTTTATTAAATCTTAATTAATACATATTTTTCAATTTTTTTCTTTTTACAAACATTTTGGTTCTAATCCGAACACTAGGGAAATGTGTCTAGTTAACATTTATTCACACTCACTCACATACATTGTCTTTCTTTATTTAGCTCCTTCTATCTCTTTTTCTCTCCCGTTCTCTCTCTCTCTCTCTCTATATATATATATATATATATATAATACATTTTTAAAAAGGTGAGATCATATTTTACTAATAAAACGGGATACAGAAGTATCACAATGTTTAAAATTTGCTAGGCGCCTTTCGACCGACCCTTCTTCAGAACAAAAATCGTCGGTAATTTAAGACTTAGTTGCTAATAAAAAAAATTATTAGCAACCAAAGTGAAAATGTAAGGATAAGGGGAGTGGGAAAAAATTCTCCTCCGTTAGGTAATGGCTTTTCCGAAAAGTGTTGTAATTCTCGTTGCATGCACAGGGTAGGTCTCTGTATGTTAATAATAACAGACTCCAATATATCCAAGTGCAGGCTGTCCCGTGACATGTGCAATACACAGAAAAATTTAGTAGAATAACATGCCCTGCAAACAGCAGAATTTGATAAACGCTCGCCAATTGCGGAAGCATGAGTCTGCGAACACCCGGATGTCACTGGCTCATGTTTACGCACCTGGCCCGAGACATGTTGGGCGATTCTAATTTCCAACCTCTGGATGCTTTTGCCCACATAGACGACCACGCATCGACATTTATACTGATAAACAACAAAATTGTTTTGATGGAGAGGCAAAACATCCTTACGGCAAGGAGGAAAAGCCCTTCTAGTTGTAAACATACTGCGGACCATAAATACCGGTTAATGGTAATAGAAATTTTATCGGCGTATGTCTCACTAACAGGACCAATCCACGACAGTCTGGAATATACAGAGCATTTAGATAGCTCATAGATTTTACTCTCATTGAACTTAAATTTTTTTCGTTCAATGGCAGATGTAATAACACATTCAGGATAACCATTCATCAGAAATAGTTGTTTCATTTTCTTTAGCTCAGCATATATATATATATATATATATATATAAGTTTGCGATGCGGTTTTATGACGTCACACCGCGGGATAGCGCGAAATGACAACAAAACCATGTAGTCAAATGCAATGTAATATGTAATTTCCTGTTTAAAAGTTGAACTTTAAAACAGGAAATAACATATGGTTTTGTTGTCATTTCGTGCTATCCCGCGGTGTGACGTCATAAAACCGCATCGCAAACTTAAGAACTGCATTTATTATTTTTGGTAACTATTGCCGTTGCCAAGCGGAGTTTTATGTCAACACAAAATAAAATCGTCGGTGATGGTGGATTTTATAATATTTCAGTTTAAACTACCTCTCTGAAGATGGCTCATGTGAGCCGAAAGCTTAGAAGAAAACCAATAAATAATTATCCAAATGTTGGAGAATTTTTGTCTTTATTTTCAACCGAAATTGAAGCAAAAATACGACGTTTAGAACGGCTCATGATTAAACATAATAGACATTCATTGTCTCTAATATTTAACAGCATATGTTTAGAATATATATATATATATATATATATATATATATATATATATATATATATGGATTTCATAGATTTCAACATTGCAGTACAGATGATAATTTCCTTTCTTCATCACCCATCAATCATACAAAAGAGTTGATTTCTATGCCCACACTCTATCTATCTATCTATCTATCTATCTATCTATCTATCTATCTATCTATCTCACTTGAGAGAACGTTATAGCTGTTAAGTGAGATAGATAGATAGATAGATAGATAGATAGATAGATAGATAGATAGACGTTTCGCCATTGAGTGTTGACCTCAATGTCTACTTTTATATTTACATGGGCTTTATCCCTTATATTGTGCATAGATATAGCATAACTTAAAACTATATTACATTTTCTACATACTATATATATATATATATATACTACCGACCATAAGTTTGTGACCACCCAAACATTTTTGGCAGAATCAAATTGGCTGAGTTTGTATTTTTTGTTATTCTTATGCAGATGTCAAGTAAAAAAAAATATTCTTTTCAACTTTAAAGTAAACATTTACTCAGTTTGCTACTTGACTCCTCTTACTGTGATCAAGTTTTTGCCGAAAATTCAGATTTACTCAGTCATTATAATTACGGTATAATTTATTTTTGCAAACCATATTACTACGGTATAAATGACAAGGAAGAAACAGATTAGCATTGAAAAAATAGCTCAGGTTGAAATTCTTTCGAAAGAAGGATATTCTCAACGTGTTATCGCTAAAAAATTAAGCCTATCAAAAAAAAAAAAAAAAAAAAATGGCGTGCATTATTGCCTTCAACGACTTCGTGGAACTGAGTTAAATATTGACAGAAAAAGATCTGGTAGGCCCAGTGTAACATCTATTGTACAGGATAGGCACTTGATCATATCTAGCAAGAGGAATAGAAGAAAAATTGCCCCAGAATTAACAATTGAAATGAGTTCTACTCGGCAACATCCAGTATCTGTTTCTACTGTTAAGAGACGACTTCATTCTGCCGGGCTTAAAGGCTGTGTGGCAGTTTAGAAACTACTATTTAAGAAGGATAATAAGGGATGAAATTGATCGTATAGTTCGAAATGAACTTCCTAAAAATGAACAAATGTTGTTTAAATGCTTGCAGGATGCTAGGTAACAACTTTCACCAACTTATTTTTATAAGTTATTAGAAAGAATGCCAAGGATTTGCTCTGCAGCAATAAAGGCTCGTGGTGGTTTCTTTGATGAAAAGAAAATATGAATTAACTTTAATTAAATTTGAAATTACTCTATGTTAATTTTGGTTTTAATTATTGTGCAAATGTGAGCAACAATGAAATATATCTATATTTATTCTATAAGATTTTACTATTTCTGGCAGACTTCCTAATATCACAGTGCAGATTACCTTCTAACAAAAGTAATGGAAAAAAAAAACGATTTTAAATGAATTCGGCCAGATAAAAGAAAGAAAAACAATCTAAAATTCTCAGCAGCCTTCTGTCGCGCGCATATATAAACATAAACATAACGATTTTAAACGCGTCCAAAATAAACTTTTTTCACTTTGCCACACATTTTTCCCCCATATGTTGTGATCGGCAGACGAGTGCATATATCGTTAAGTTTTCAAAGCGCTTTTTGAAACTTGATTTTCTTGAATATGTCATCTAACCAACGGTGAACTAAGTAGAAAACTTATTAATCTCACTTTTGGGATTCATTCATTTTTTTTTCTTGACAGTCTGAAGACAGATTGCCTTCTGGTGGAAGAGATCTTGATGATTTATGAACGTCACTCAAGTGGCGATTCTTTTTGATAAGATGTGCGTAATTTTCAGGTGTGCAGACTTCCTGTATATTCTTCAAAAGGAGAGAGAAAAAAAGATTTGCCGTAAATTTCGGCGAACAAGTTGACTTAAAGATTTTTTTACTCAAAATTTTTTTTGTTGTATACAGACCATATAGGTCGACTTCCAAACATACAGTAGGCTACTAGTGGCCCAAAACATAGGCCCAGCTACTCTGGCATGTATGCATCGCGCATTCAATAATGAATTAGAACACTCTGGCTATTGGGCGTGTATAATGATAATATACGCGCTAAAAAGTCTGCCTTCTTCTACCGAGCATCCATAGCCCTGAGGTGGAATCGCCGACTGAAGCCAATTCGGTCGGGTTTCAATCCTGGGTTAAAAAGCAGTCGGAGTCTAACCGTACTGATGAGCTATGATACAGCGAAACAGATCTGTCTGCGGATGACTATATATATAATTTATGTACTTATATTGAGACATTGTTGTTTGAACGAGAAATCGAAGAGCCAAGTTCGCATTTCAGTTAAATCATTTGGATTCACTTACGCGCAAATACCCTTGAGAAAGATATCAACCCGTCTCTTCCCTCCGGCTATGGGTTAAATAACAAAACAGATTCGGTTTTGCAGCCTTGGTTGGCAACCAATCTAACGTAGAATGTTATGACAACCTGCTACGGAAAAGTCTTCTGCCCGTTCGGCCATATCTCTAAAGAGATATAATCGCTTAAGCGTGTATTAAGTATGGCACTTAATTGACTAAACCGTAATATCGTTTTATATGCTTTGTATATCAAACAACCTACTACACACACCGTATATTGTATCGGTATATCTTAGCAAATATTTAAAATTCATAAGGTCTACTGGAAGCGGCCGAAATTTGGTACTACAGAAGGATGCTACGGATATCGTGAACTGAGCATACAAGCAACGACGAGGTGTTAGAAAGAATGGCAACAAAAAGGAAATTGATGCTGAGCATCAGGAAGAGACAACTAAAGTTCCTGGGACATGCAATGAGGAAGGAGAGCCTGGAGAACCTGATACTGACTGGTCAGATAGAAGGAAGGAGAGACAGAGGAAGGCAGCGGATAACATATTTGCAGGGCCTGATCAGGTGGATGACGGAACGGGGGTTGCCAGGAGCAACAGGAGCAAACATACTAAGAGACACAAGGGATAGGGAGACGTGGAGAGCCATGATCGCCTACGTCCTGAAGGGACGAAGAAGAAGAAGAAGAAGAAGAAGAAGAAGAAGAAGGTCTACTGATAAATACACTGGAGTCAACATCAATACGTATAAAGTATTAATACCGTAATTGAAAATCATACCAGGAAACCTTTTAATAGAACTGTTACGTATCGTATGTTATTGTAAAACACAGTATCATTCATCCGCCATTTGCATCAGTGATGTAAATAAACTATGTGTACTGTAACATTAATAGAATACTGAATTTGTGTTATTATTTTATTATTTTATATTAATTTATGTGTTAATATCCCAAATATATTTACTTAGTATATCAGCTGTTATTAAACAATTTGTACTGTAGCATTAATAAAATACTGAAATTATGTTATTAGTTTATTATTTTATATTAATTTATGTGTTAATATCCCAAATATATTTACTTAGTATATCAGCTGTTATTAAACAATTTGTACTGTAGCATTAATAAAATACTGAAATTATGTTATTATTTTATTATTTTATATTAATTTAGGTGTTAATATCCCAAATATATTTACTTAGTATATCAGCTGTTGAAAAGCAATGTATAACGTAGCATTAATTAAAATACTGAATTTGTGTTAACATTTTATTATTTAATATTAATTTCCATGTTAATAAGACAGATATTTTCACCAAATCATTTTAATCAGAGTGAGCGATATTTCCTATATAGCCTGATGAAGGTACGGTAAGTTGTATACAGTAATATTATTTTTATTAATATTCACCCAATACAAAGCCCAAGATACACTAGGTAGAGAGTTACTGTGTAGAGTTAAATTATCGTAGGGACAGACAAGCGTTAGGAGTATAGAACGAAAGCAGATTTTAGAATGAACCAGAAACCAAATCCTAAACAGAAAACAAGAAATAAACCTCTACTCCTCTTCAAAAGAGCGGAGAGGAGTGTGAACAGAACGATAGGAGAAACTTTTTACACCAGACACATACGTTATGATTACAGAGCCGAAGAAGAATTTACAACGAACCGGAAACCCAATACTAAACAGGAAATAATAATACACCTCTTCAAAAGACTTGGGGTGAATTGATAAGAAGTATAATGATGATCTATAAAACATGGGTATACATCCTTTTGCATTTGTATTGCTCTTTCTGATATTATTATAAGTATAAATAACTCATTCCTAGTTCCTATCTTTAACAAGCACACACTGTTCTTCCGCGTGCTTTATTCATCAGAATTTGGATAATAAGTTTTTTTTGTATTTTTTATGTGGCTCATTATCATTCCCGTTTGCACCTGGCTTCTCATGCAGTGCTATGAAAACGGATCTACTTAGGTCTTCCGGTATATCACCACTATTGTACATATAATTTATTATGTCTATAATCTTGACAATGCCGAAATCAAATATTGCAATTACCTGATCCTGCTGCCTTATTTCTGTTCAATTTGACCATCCTTAAAAAGTTTAATAAAAATCATTTTGCACAGAGATTTTTAAAATAAAAATAATAAAAAATAGTGTTTAAACATTCCTATTTTGCTAAGTATGTACATTATTCGGACTATTGTCTTCATTTTCGTTGCCTTTGTACGACGTTTCGGCCGTTGTACGTTCCGGCCTCGACTGATGTCATGAAAGACGGAAGTCATGAAGCTACAGCAGCAGTGAACAAGTAACTTGCAGGGTTAGAAGAAGATAACTCATGACTTCCAATCGAAGCATTACTACACAAGGGATCAGAATGATATATCTCAGTTATTGTAATAAAGGGTTCAGTTCGGTTCGAAATTCCTAGCACCTGAAGAAGGCTGGAGCATACAACGGCCCAAACGTCGTACAGATAACAACAAAGATGAGGACAATAATCCGAATAATGCAAATACTGTAAATCTGCCAATGTATATAAGATGGCTGATTTTAATGTTTTAACTGAAAAAACTAAAAAGTTGAGATTCCAATCAATACAAATTCTATTTGAAATATAAGTCTTTGGCTTAATGGAAATAGTAAATTTAATCACTTATCTTTCATGATTAATGGAAACCAAGAAATTTATAAAAAAATTAATAACTTGCGGATACCGAATTAGTAGAGGTATCTAGTATAATGGTAATCATTGCTGTAGAGCGCGGATCAAAGTTCATATTGGTAGATAAAAACCAGAAAACGGATATATTTTATAATCCTTGTTCATAAACATTTCTCTGTAAATGTATGTCGAGCAGCGACCTATTCTGTGCGCATTTTTCTTCCCCGGCAGCTGTTATATATTTATTTTTTCTTTTTGCCTTCAAGTGTCGAATTAACTTGAGCAGACTATCTGGGAACACGATCTTTGATCGCAAATACACGATCCATCTGCAGGCTTCTTTTGAAAAAGCAAATAGTTGATTCGAGCCAAAATAAGCAACTTGCTTCTTTTCTTGCTCCCATAGACATATTGATGCAAAACATATGGACACAGCGTTAAGAATTCCAGGCTCACTTTTGAGTTTGGGAAGATGTTTCTTTGATTTATCTCTGCCATGTCTGGCACAATGTTAGAATAAACCCTCGGTGCAAATTAGATGGAATAAAACAAATGTCTTCCGAAGGTCTTTCACACTTTCTCTGATTACGTACACGCCTTTGGTTGGCATTGGTTTTCTCTTCCAACCGCATTTTTCCTTACGGTTTGGACTGACATAGAGAGTTACGTAATTAATTTTAACTCGGTGATAATTTCAACTCGGAATTAATTTCAACTCTTCTGAGTTGAAATTAATTCCGATTTAAAGTTGGTTCTAAATTGAAATTACTTCTGCATCCCGAAATAGATAGATAGATAGATATGAACAGTGTGCAAATTAATTCAAACAAAACGAATACAAATTATGCAAATTAATTCAAACAAAACGATTACATTTTTCCTGGTCACGTATACATCGTCTCTTGGCGTTGTTTTTCTCTTCCAACCTCATTTTTTTACGTTTTGAAATTATATATATATATATATACAGAGAGAGAGAGAGAGAGAGAGAGAGAGAGAGAGAGAGAGAGAGAGATATGAGCAGACTGAGATAGATACGAACCGAGATAAATCCTTGTGCAAATTAACTGAAGCAAAACGGATAATGTTTTTCAAGGATCTTTCACACATTTCCTGATCACGCACACGTCGTCTCTTGGCGTTGTTTTTCTCTTCCGTCCGCATTTTTCTTTACCTTTCGGATTGATGGATCCAGTCTGTTTCTTCGCCTTTATGACATGACTGCCGGTTGAGGAACTGACACCAACAGTATCCGCGATCTCTTAATAAGGCTTGCCAGTGTGTTCGTGCAGTGTTACAGTTTTCGTACGTTTCCTTGAAGTAACGTCCAGACAATGTCTGTGAGACAATTAGTCGACAGTCAAGACAGTAGTGTCTGGGCGTAATAAAAATCTGAAGCAATCAAGGCCAAATAAATTTCATCATGCACTCCGAAAATGGATTCATATAACTGCACACGACTGAAAATGACCTAAGCTGAGGCAAAAAATAGAAATCGATTACATCCTGTCACTGACCGTATAGTGAAAGAAAGTAAACTAAAAATGTTATTTCAATTAATTTTCTCAAGGATGTAGCTAGTAAGTTAGAAATGACTAACAGTTTACAAGAGGAATGAGATCAGCGGTCTGAATTCAAGAGATTTTGTTTCCATTTTGCAATAAAGGCCCCCGGAAATGCATGAATCTCTCCATTCATCCTCGCCACCATGTTGGATTAAAAAGCATACTGTGTCTTGCGTGGTCACCTGGGAACATTTCCCAGGTATTTAAATTGCTGTACCTGGTTGATTTCAGTATCCCCAATTTGTGATTCTGATTTTAGGTTCCACTTTTTACTGCTGACCAAGCATTCAGTTTTCTTGTCGTTTATATTTAGTCCTTTCTTCTCGTTTTCTTTAGCTACCGTCTGTATGAGATCTTGTAGTTTCCTTTCCGTGTCTGAAGAAGAAGAAGAAGAAAAAGCAAGAAGAAGAAGAAGTGGAGGAGGAGGAGGGGGTAGAGGAGGAGGAGGAGAAGGAGGAATAGGAAGAGTCCCTCTCGGGAGACGATGGTGTAGAACAAAATGAAAATGAGTTATGGGGATTTTGGTAAACCCGTATATCGAGATTCCCTTTTCTGCGTCGCCAGTAGAGCTCAAGACTTGGAAAAGACGAGCCATTAGAGTTTTAAACAAATGCAGATAGAGGAATTGCCAGGTGACACAGTACATCATTCATTAACCTTTAGGGCTCCAATTCAGATTTGGTAAAGATGTACTCTTTAGGCTTTTCTTCACTCGAATATATCTACAAGGCACTGGAGACGTTTTCTTCTAGAATGGATGCAAATCAAAGCAATAAAGGTCATTTTATCCTGCCGTTTAATCAAAATGCTTTTTGAGAATAACAGCTAAGAGCGATTGGTATTTAATGTTTAAAAGAACATATCTGGTTATCGATTGTCTTAGTACTCGAAATTCATTTTGAATAATTCCACTAAGAGCAGCCATTCTTTACTGTTTAAACGAAAACGAGTGGATATTTAGTGTCTGACCTTTCGAAATCCATTTTGATTATATTTGATAAGAGCGATTGTTTGGGAGTATGTAGGATGTTTGGTTCTCCGACCAGTCGTATCAAAATTAAAATTGCACAGGTGTCTGCAGGAAAACATACAACGAAATACCATCCTATTTCATTTTCGTACACCTATTCCGTAAGATAAACACCAGCTGAAAGGTTTTGTTTTTAGAGTGAGGTAAAGGTTTACGAGTAGAATTTTGACATTCAAATTCATTATTCTGACATCAAAATATTTTTGATAGCTTTCTATTCTAAAATTTACACACACACACACACACACACACACACACACATACACACACACATATATATATATCACAATAAATACATCACAATAATGGCTACACAAAACTGCGAAGTCAGAATGAAATAACACTACTCAGCAAAATGAAAAATCTCTCCACAATAATCTCTCTCTCTCTCTCTCTCTTTCTCTCTCTCCCTCTCTCTCTCTCCATATATATATTGAGAGGAAAACTCAACCCTTATTTTTCTCCCATTTTCTCCCAATATATTTGCTCTGGATAATATACATTGAGCTGTCAGTTTTATCTACTTGATTTTTTATAATTAATCAAATAAAATAATTTGGATTATCATCGACGTCTTCACGGATTACCATTCTCTCTCTCTATATATATATATATCAATCGTATCACCCCGAGCAAGGCGGTAATGCCACTGATGTACAGGGGGCTACATAAGAGTAAAAAGATTAAGTAGAAGAGAGTGAAGAGGAAGACGAACCAGTTAGAAAGGAGCAAGAGAAGGATGGGAATACAGGTATGATGACAGTTGCAAAGGTGGAGAGAAAAAAAGGATGTACGGGGTGGTGAAAGAACTAGATTCAAGTGGTTAATAGATGAGTATTGACATTGCATTTAAATTCCTGGATGTTGTAGCCGTTAGGAAAGCAAGAATATGGAAGCGAGTTCCACAGGCGGGAAGTGCGAGAGAAGCTGCAGGAGTAGAATTGTCGTCTGCATTTGGTTAATCTAACTGTGAATGGGTGGGACCCAGTTGCCAATCTGGTTGCACAAGTAAACACCTGTTGCAGAGGTACCAGTGACTTAAATTCGTTGGAGCAGAAGCCATGAAAGCATTTATAGAACAGACAAAGGGAGGCCACGTCTCGTCGGTGGGGAAGTGGCTGTAATCGAGCCGCCAAGTCGGTACCTATCACATTACTGATTCTCCTTTGGAGCCTGTCGAGAACACTGAGGTGAACAGCAGGGGCACCTGACCATATATGGCAGCAGTATTCCATGCACGGACGAATGGTTGATTTGTATATATGCAGGATAGATTCAGGCGGGAAAAACATCCTGGTCCGACACAGTAACCCAACCTTCTTAGCAGTGGATTTAGCTATGGACTCAATTCACCACAGAGTGTAGATCCCGTTCAAGGTCAGCAGCAAGTTTATGTTTGTCCGCCACGACGGGTTTCTTACTGATGCGGGAGTAAATTGTGGAATATATATATATATATATATACTTAATTAGTTCCACTTGTATACTGTTATGCGATATCTGTCCTTCTTTATGACCGTGAATGCTGTACAGTCTTCCCAAGGATGAGAATCGAAGCAACAGAAATGTGGTTCTACAGAAGGATGCTGAGGAAACCATGGACTGAACTTGTGATTTTATTATTCTTTGTTTGTTTGTTTGTTTCTTTCTTTCTTAATTTTCATTTTTCTTTCTTTCTTTCTTAATTTTCTTTCTTTCTTTCTTAATTAATTTCTTTTTCTTTACCTGAAAGTTCCTAGTGAAAAGATTTTCTTGTTGCGCTGTCTTTAGTCTCAGACTTTAATCCAGATGCACGCAACCACCGATGAGTATTAATTTATCAACATTGGATTTATTGGCACGTTCTGGATATTGGTCATGCAGAGGTTTGTATTGCCAGCGTTGTTTCATCTGTTCAAGATTATCATTATTATTATTAAATACTAAATAAAAACAGTTTTATCGGCAAAACGTTTATGTTATTATTAAGAGCATAGATCAAAGTATTTTCTAATTATTTAAAAAATAAATTTAATTCTTTCGAACACGTTCGAAATTTCGGTAGAAAATCTTGTTTTTCTTTTGTCTGTGAGTGACGTAATTTTTACAAACGTAATATTATCCAAGGCACTTTTTTTACCGGTGAAAGATACATTAATTTGCAAATTCTCGCAAAAATCAAACAATGGTCAGATTTTGATGAAGATTTCAGGACTTATTTATAATTGGCTGAAATCATTTTTTAAATAATTATTTTTTAGAAAATCTTGGTAAAAATATATATATTTTTTACATATGCCACCCCACCACCAATTAATTTCCGGAAATGTCTAGAAATTCTCGATCCTTTCCTCATGAACCTAATATTAATTAAATTCAGGAGTCATTGAGGAATGCTAATCAACTGTCTTTTTTTCTTCAAAATTAGCCCATTTTTAGAATATCTATCAATAAAACTATGCCATTTTTATTTAGATAAACTTTAGAAAAAAAAACCTCAATGAATAATGACTTTTTCCAAGAATTGTTTTCATTTTTATTATTTTTTATTATAATAATTTACAAAGTTACAAAATTTTTTAAAATTTTCCTCCTTCATCGTTAACGCTAGGCTGTTAAATTAATTCATGAAGACTACATTTCGAAAATTGAAATGCTTAATACAAATAATTTTGCCAACAGATTTTTAAAATAATTAAAACATTTTAATTGTGTGCGTATGATGACTCGTATTTTCTTTTAACGGGTAGCCGAAGCCAACAATCATTAAAAGGTCACATGTTTCAAAGGTTGGGCTCAATACAGTGTGGGGGGGGGGGACACTACATAAACATTTTCGGCAGGGTACGATTCTTTCATCTCACTTTTGTGCTTCCTATGCCCTATGTTTCAACATTCAACGGACTTCGCAAATCATCTCATCAAAATTTAAAGCAAGTTTTATATTGTAATTCCTAATTTCCTAATTTTGAAAAAAAAAAAAAATAAATGTAAAATATCCTTGGGAAAGGTATTAATCCGTCTCTTCCTTCCAGTTATGGGTTAAATAACAGAACAGATTGGGTTCTATAGCCTTGGTCGGCAACGAGTCTACCGCAGAAAGCAATGGCAACCTACTGCGGGATAATATTCTGCCAAGTCAGTCATGTCTCTTTCGAGACATGATCACCCAAGCGTATATCACGTATGGCACTTCACTGACTGACTGACTTAAAAATAGAGATTCACCAGAATATTAAAATAGGAAAACCGTGAAATTTGAACGGGTTTTTTTTTTAGTTATTACTACAATTCCCGTTGTATCACACACTCCCAAGACTGACGGATGACTACTGTTTTACATATAATAATTTACACGCTTTATCTCTTAACTTAAGACGAAAGTTGAAAAGCTACGCGAAATTTTACCTCAATCACTGTTTATAACATCAGTCAAGTGAGTGGTGGTGTTGTTACTTCTGAACTACATACAGAAGGCTTCGGTAATGGGACGCCAGACGCCGTCTTTTCTCTTCATCTTTGAGAGGATGAAGAGGATTGCTGGCACCTTGCCACACTTATAAATGATCAATTGAAAGAGTTAGCGTAGGAACAATTATAAGTCGACAAATGGTTAACGTTTAGGAACTGACTGAAAATAGGGAAATAATGTTTTTCGAAATTGGCCCGATGTTCGTTTCGTGGAGGAAATGTTTTCATTCACAATTTGGTTGATAACTACAGGGTATTCCACAGAAACCAATTAGTTTTATATTCAATATCTTCATTTTCTACGGGCCGTGCCCCTTCAGGACTTAGGCGATCATGACCCTCCACATCTTCCTATTGTTTGTAGATCTTAGCGCCTTTTTTGTTGTTAGCATTTTCAAACCCTGCTCTGCCATCCATTTGATCATGCCCATCAAGAATGTTATGCATTGCTTTCCCCTGTCTCTTTTTCCTTTTTATCTGTCCTGTGAGTATCGGAATCTCCAAGCCCTCTTTTCTCATTATGTGGTCCAGAAACTTCATTTTTCTTTTTCTGGCGTTAAGTGTAAGTTTTTTTTTTCGTTTCCATAATCTCCAAAATCTCATCCTTGTTTACATGTTCCGTCCATGGTATCCTCAGCATCCTTCTGTAGAAGCACATTTCGGTTGCTTTGAGTCTTCCCTTTATCTTTGATGAAATTGTCCAGCATTCGCTACCATATTGAATGACAGATATCACAAACCATATGACGAAAAAAATGACTAACATATAAAAAATTTTTTTTTAGTATTAACACCACTTCTGACATTTGAGCTTGAGTTTGAGCTTTGTTTAATGGCATATCAACCTCTGTGGGTTATTTAATGCCAAAAAGATGGGGTTTTAAGGTATTTTTTTAATGTTCAGTTATAATGAGAAGGTTGATTTAATCTGATTTTGATGAACACAAATTTATTTTTATTGTTTGTATTTTAGAAAACTGAAGATATCTTCTAGTTTTGTATTCCAAATAATAATAATAATAATAATGGTAATTTTCTTTTTCCTTCAAAAACTTTTTTTTTTTCTTTTTAATCATATCACCCCAAGCAAGGCGGTAATGCCACTGATGCGCAGGGGGCTACGTAAGGGTAAAAAGAATGGAAAAGAGAAAGCCGGAAACCGCACCCTAAACAGGAAACAAGGGATGAGCCTCTTCACCTGTTCAATAGATGTGGGTGGAGTGTGAACCGGGCGATAGTTTAGTCTATCTACTCCAATTGAAAAAAAAAAAATAAATTAATAAAAAAGGAAAAGAGTGAAAAGATTGGAAAAGAGAAAACCGGAAACCGCATCCTAAACAGGAAACAAGGGGTGAGCCTCTTCACCTGTTCAATAGATGTGGGTGGAGTGTGAACCGGGCGATAGTTTAGTCTATCTACTCCAATTGAAAAAAAAAAATAAATTAATAAAAAAGGAAAAGAGTGAAAAGATTGGAAAAGAGAAAACCGGAAACCGCATCCTAAACAGGAAACAAGGGGTGAGCCTCTTCACCTGTTCAATAGATGTGGGTGGAGTGTGAACCTATATTTTTATATAAAGTCTATTTTCACATATATATTTCTATAAAAGGATATTTTTATATTTTCATAGTGTTTTGACCCCAGTTTGGGGGTTAACTATTTGCCCATAGCTGAGACCCTAACAGGTGATACCACTCCGGGTCAGGGTGGACCTGGAAAAAACAGCAATTAAGAGGTGGTTCGATGCTCCTCACAACCTCCCAATCAGATGCCCTGCTGCTCGATGCAGTTTACCGTAGTACCCAGTACCACTTCTGACATTTATGTTTTTGTTCTGTGTTTAAATGTCTGTCCTTTGCTTTTGTTTAAATAACAGTGACAAAAATTCCAACAATTAAATAAGCCGTACCAAATTTCTTGTTTTTTTATTTTTTGTGGGGGAGCTCAACCTGTATTACTTCAACTGTTATGTTTTTATTAAATGTTTATACCAAATATAATTACTTGGTCAAATATGTTCGTATCAAACATCGCTATTCATTTAATTGTATTATTTGAGTTAGCACGCTTTAGTCGTTTCGGTTCCAAAGGCTAATATTATTTATTTTATCTTTCCTTTGAATTTCTAAGGGAAGGTACCTGGCAAACCTTCTTCTTCTTCTATGTGCCCTGTCCCTTCAGGACGTAGGCGATCATGGATCTCCACGTCTCTCTATCCCTTGTGGCTCTTAGTATGTTTGCTCCTGTTGCTCCTGGCAACCCCCGTTCCGTCATCCACCTGATCAGACTCTGCAGATATGTTATCCGCTGTCTTCCTCTGTCTCTCCTTCCTTCTATCTGTCCAGTCAGTATCAGGTCCTCCAGGCTCTCCTTCCTCATTGCGTGTCCCAGGAACTTCAGTTGTCTCTTCCTGATGCTCAGCATCAATTTCCTTTTTGTTGCCATTCTTTCTAACACTTCGTCGTTGCTTGTATGCTCAGTCCACGATATACGTAGCATCCTTCTGTAGAACCACATTTCGGCCGCTTCCAGTTTTGTCCTCATTTTCGATGATATTGTCCAGCATTCACAGCCGTACTGAAGAACTGACATCACGTAGCAGTCTAGCACTCTTTTCTTCGTTTCTATTGAGATCTTCCTGTGTGTTAGTATTTTGCTCATCTTCTGGAACGCGTCCTTTGCCATGCCAATTCGCCTTCGGATCTCCGTGTCGCACTTTCCATCTCCTGTTAGAACACTTCCTAGGTACTTAAATTCTTGGACTTATATTGACCAAAAAGCTTCTCCTGATTTAACGGCTGATTTCATTCTTTCCTTCGAAGTTGTAGGAACTTGAATAGGTTAGTTTTTGACTCTCTGACTCACTCTCTCTCTCTATCTCTATATCCCCTTCCCTCTCTCTTTGGGACATGCGCTACGGTCACTTGTCACTCGCCAACTGAATTCGTAACTGAATAAAAGTGAAATAGAATTCACCATGATGAATTTAAATTTCACTCAACTCGGTTTAAAGTTCTGACGGCAGCAGATTTGGGTCGCTGGGAAATTTGTTTGATTCTTTTTCTGATAGTTTAATTTGGGAAATCTATTTTTCATTTTTATTTTACATTTTTTCTTTTTTTTTATATGGCGAAAGATAAATCTTTAAAATTTATTTTTTTCCTGCCAGTTAAGAAATGAGTTAGCACTTCTTAGTCGTTATTTTATTTATTTTCTCTTTCCTTTGAATTTCTAAATGAAGGTATCTGATAACCCTTATATTGACTATAAAGGCTTCTCATAACTTTAACTAAGTTAAAATTTAGTAAATGTTTTTTAATTGGAGTACATAGACCCTAATATCGCCCGGCTCATACTCCTCTCTCTTCTTTTGAACAGGCGCATTCTATGTTTTTTTTTTTATTAAAAAGGAGTTCCCGGTTTCTTTTTTTCTCCACTGGTTCTAGTAGTAGTACTGTCGTGAGCTTTTTGCGATGTTTGTGAATGGTGGCAACGTCTCTTCATTCTGAGAGTACCGGGTTGACAGTTTCCTGGTTGCTGCTTCCGACTGGTGATTAGGAGCCCAAACTCTTGCATAGCGTCTAGAGAGGCTGCTCTGATCAACTGTTGACTAATATCGTGGTATCTGGTAGTGCCGTGGCGTGCATGGATGGGTGTCCCTGCAAGAGCCTCCGGTGGGCAACCATGAGGCCATCTTATGCTGCAGTCTGTGCCAGTTTTCTTCCTACACATGTTGCATACTAACTGATACTACTACTCTAGGCCTCATTTAATAAAAGTGACTACTACTTTAGGCCTCATTTAATCATGACAACATACAATAAAAAAAAAACGAAACAAAAATATCTCTTTCTCTTTTCTCGAACATACGAGGCATCCGTACAACTCTTGCAGCGTTGAGTTCTTCCTCCAAGTAAACTCACATTAAATCTTCAGAGAGGTTACAGTTTAGTCGATAACACAATAATACTCACACATACACACAGTAAAAAAGCCTTCAGATATTGGAGGCCATCTACATTAAATCAAAACAACCCATACTTAATAAGATCACATTTCAATCTGATCATAATACATTACATTGCATTTAGATATATGGTTTTATGAACATTTCGGTCTCTCACGCGGTGCGACGTCAGAGAAAAGCATTATAAATTTACGAACTGCGTCTGCTATTCCGTGACATTTATCGTTGCTTAGCAATGTTTTATGTCATCACATGATAAAATCATCTTTGATGGTGGGTGTCTTTATATTAACGTTGCCATTACTTTCTGCGGTTGACTGGTTGCCATCCAAGGCTATAGAACCCAATTTACCTTGTTATTTAAACCATAATCGGAGGGAAGAGACGGATTAATACCTTTCCCAAGGGTATTTGCACGTAAATGAATGCAAGGAATTCAACTGGAATTCGAACTTGACTCCCCGATTTCTCGTTCCGAGCAGATATCCACTGCACCACAAGGCACACCCTTCCTCATTCTTCTTCTATGTGCCCTGTCCCTTCAGGACGTAGGCGATCATGGCTTTCCACGTTTTCCTATCCCTGATGGCTCTGAGTACGCCTTCTCCTGTTACACCATGCAATCCTCGTTCCGTCATTCACCTGATTAGGTCCTTCAAATATGTTATCCGTTGCTTTCCCCCTGTCTCTTTTTCCCTCGATCTGGCCTGTTAGTATCAGATTCTCCAAGCCCTCCTTCCTCATTGCGTGTCCCAGGAACTTAAGCTGTCTCTTCGTGATGCTCAGTATTAAATTCCTTTTTGGTTCCATCATTTCCAAGACCTCATCATTGCTCACATTCTCGATCCATGATATTGGCAGCATCCTTCTGTAGAACCACATTTCAGTTACTTCAAGTTTTTCCTTCGTCTTTGATGGTATTGTCCAGCATTCACTGCCATGTTGGAGGACGGACATCACGTAGCAATCCAGTACTCTTTTCCTAGTTTCTAGCGAAATTGTCCTGTTTCTTAACACCTTACTCAACTTCTGGAATGCTTCTTGTTCTAAAAACTTCAGTTGTCTTATCCTGATGTTAAGTATCAGTTTTCTTTTTGTGCCTATCCTTTTCAAAACCTCGTCAGTGTTTCGTCTATGGTAACCTCAGCATCCTTCTGTAGAACCACATTTCGTTTGCTTCAAGTTTTTCCTTCATCTGTGAAGAAATTTTTCAGCATTCACTGCTATATTGAAGGGCAGAGAGCACATAACAATCTAGTACTCTTTTCTTTGTTTTCAGCGAAATTTTCCGGTCTCTCAATACTCTACTTAGCTTCTGGAATGCATCCTTGGCCATGCCAATAGGCCTTCGGATCTCCGTATCGCACTTTACGTGCTCTGATAGAACACTTCCCAGGTATTTAAATTTCTGCACCTGTTTTATTCTGGTACCACCAGCTTGTAGTTGGCATTTTGAACTGCTCTTTAAGCACACATCTTCCCGATTATTTGTTTGATCGTTAGTTCTACGTGGTTTTAAATTTACGCGGTCGAACGAAGCCGGGGTGATTATTAGAACAACTGACAGGGAAATACTTATAGGAAAAACACAAGGAAACTACCTCATTGAGGTTGGAAAGTCACTAAAGTCATTACATTACAGACCCTTCTTATGGATTTTGTCCACAATATCGAGATATGTAGCAGAAGCACCAGACCGACTATAGCAGCAATATTCAATCCACGGCCGAATGGTAGATATCTGCATAATGGGTTCTGACGATAAAAAATATCTGGAACAACACAGAGAACACACTTTCCTAGCAGTAAACCTAGCAATTGATTCGATATATTTATCCCGATTCCTGTTAGTAGAAAACGTGAGGCCAATAAGATGCACTGAGTCACTCTTCTGGAGGTTAGCATCAGCCATACTGGTGTCAAGAAAAGGTTCCCCGTGATCATTAAAGGAAAACAGTTTCGTTTTCTTGCCCTAGCTAACATCTATATATTCATTCCTGTTTAAGTCAGAGGATCTCAACATTTTTTTTTTTTTTACCTTTGGGCTACTCATTGTAAATGTAAATACTTTTGTGGACCCTGTAACTATTCAACGAAAAAAAAACTTATCTGGGAAATGTTGTATAAAAATAGTAATTGTATGTGCTTTATTATGAAGTAAAACTAATTTAATGAAAATAAGCTTTTATTTAACAACTAATTCTATGGAAAATTTACGTACACTACTAAAATAACTCATAAACTATTTTAAAATGCGTAATTGATAAATTTAAAAATGGGCAGATTCCTTGTGGATGATTCTGCTATGCGAATTGTCTTATATTCAGCTCAGTGGATGTCAATAGTATTCAAGGATCACCCCTTTTCTCAAGGTCGAGTTCATTACCATATTAATTTATTTATATTCATATTTTATTTTAACTTATTAATATTTAGAATTAATTACTAATATATTAAATTAATTTATATAACAATTTATAATCTTTAATCCTTCCTTTTCAGTATTTATTCAACTTTTACAATTAAAACATCCTGCAGATTAAAAGGGACGCTAATTTATATAGTTTGACTTCGTTATCTGCGAGATGTTTTTCTATTTTTATTATTTTAATATGACATAGATTACTGTAAAAATTCCAATTCTCAGTTGTAACGACCGTTCCGAAGTGAATGGGCTCTATGAACCACTAAAATATTACCGTGAACCCCCAATTTGCTATTTTTGTGTGGACTCCCAGTAATGTTACATAGACCCTCGTCTATGACGAAGGTGTCGTCGATGGCCTAGACTCCACTGAAAATGATGGAGACGTTTAAACAAAAACAAAACATTATGAAAGCATGAAAAATACATTTTTATAAAAAAAATGACCAATATTACTTTTCATCTATGCAATGTTAATAATAAATAATAATACAATATAATTTATTACGTATCTCCCCTCTGTCTTTTTTGCAAGGATTTCCATAGCGACTGCTCTGATGGGCATTTTTCCCTAGTACCCTGACCACGGATGTGCGTTGTGGTATCGGCTCGGAACGAGAAACCGGGGAGCCGAGTTCGAATTCCAGTTAAATCCATTGTATTCACTTACGCGCAAATACCCTTGGGAAAGGTATTAATCTATCTCTTCCTTCCAGTTATGGGTTAAATAGCAGGACAGATTGGTTCTATAGCCTTGGTCGGCAACCAGTCTACCGCAGAAAGCATTGGCAACCAACTGCGGGATAATCTTCTGCCCAGTTATGGGTTAAATAGCAGGACAGATTGGGATCTATAGCCTTGGTCGGCAACCAGTCTACCGCAGAAAGCAATGGCAACCTACTGCGGGATAATCTTCTGCCCAGTCAGTCATGTCTCTTTCGAGACATGATCGCCCAAGCGTGTATCACGTATGGCACTTAAATAACTGACTGACCCTGACCACATATATTTGATCGTGCTTCCAGATTGGCAATTAAGTCCCACCCTTTTACTATTGAAACAGTTTAATATAACCGCCTCTTCTATTTTAACAGTTTCTTATGCTTCCTGATAGTTATCATTTCCAAGAGTTTAAATTAAACATCAATTGCCATTTTTTATCTACTTGATTCCCATCCATATTTATTTTTTTATTCGATATCATCTGTACCTTTTTTATTCTCTCACTGTAACCCCCTTACGCACCAGTGGCTTTGCTTAAGCTGGAATAATTATTTTTTAAAATCTGTAATGTAAGGCATGCGATTGCAATTAAAATATTTAAATTTCGTTATTAAATAACTCACAGAAATTGATAAACAAAATCAACCAACTATTTACATTATTCGGACTTTTGTCCTCATTTTTGTCGCCATGTTCTTGTCCTTAAGGTACCTGGCCCAGTTGATATAGACGTTTGTTATATCCTGTGACTTGTCCCAAAGAGTTATGAGTTCAATACCAGGCTACAGCAGTGGTGAATAAGTAACTTACAGGGTTAGAGGGAGATAACTCATGACTACCAAAATATGCTCTACACAAGGAATGAGAATGATATACTCCAGTGGTTGTAATAAAAGGATCGGTTCTAAATTCCTAGAAGGCACGAAACATACAACGGCCGAAATGTCGTACAAATGGCAACAAAGATGAGGACAATAGTCCGAATAATGTAAATACTACTTCATCTCAGAAATATAGACAATTTCTAAAATCAACCAACATAAAATAAATTTTTCATGACTTTAATCCATATACTATCTTAGAATTTATTAAATAAATCAGACTATATTTCATAATATAATTTTGACACAACTACAACATAAAACATACATATCAGCGCTCTAATAATTATGTCCACACAAACATGTACATAAACAAAAGCTGAGTATCGTTTAACATGTATTCAATTGTGAAAGCATAATAACATGTATTATATTTTTATTGCTTCAAAGCTTTCAAGAAAATTAAATTTCGGCATTAAATGACTTCTATGAAGTTGAACAAACGACTTTGTCATCCAGACTGCAATCGAGTTTAAAGATACAGAGATTTTTGCTTGTAGGCCAATACGCTGCAATGTTTTCGAAGATGGTTTATTACCAAAATGACATTTTTGTGAGAATAAAAAAAACAACAACAAAAAAAAAAACAAACAAAAAAAACAAAAAACAAAAAACAAAAAAACAACAACAAAAAACAAAAAACAAAACAAAACAAAAAACCCAAACAAGTCATTCTTTGGTTTGTAGGCCAAAAATAAAACAAAAATAAATTTCAGAATTTGGTTGTCCTCGTCTTACCAAATCATCATTATTTTAGCGTTAAATGTTCTTTTAAGTGGCATAATCGACACTGCAATATGAGTGAAAAATGCTTTATGTTCATGTCATCAAATGGAGAAATAATGACCCTTTTAGAATTAGGGGCAAATCTAAAGAATTTAAAGCTGCACATACATATATACTTATGTTCACACACACACACACACACACACACACACACACACACACACACACACACATATATATATATATATATATATATATATATATATATAAGATATGAAGGGCCAAAAGAACAAAAAAACTAAAAACTCTTGATAAAGGTCGCCGGAGAAAAAATTGCAAAATGACAACGTTTCTAGTTACTAAAAAATAATGACAAACTATGTAAACCACGGAAATATAAGATTGTGACCGGACAGCTACGGAGGTCATTTGCAAATGTGACTCCTCATTTAGTTTCGTAAGTGTCTTGAGAAAAAGATCTTTCTCATAGTCTTTAAAGCTCTGAGTGACTGCAGACAATAAGGTCACTATCGCCATTGTCTGGAAAACCTATACTGTAAAACTCTCGACTGTCATCATCTAATCATCAAAATTGAGTGCAGCTTTGTGATAACATCGGTGTGGAAATTATCTCGACGGCGCAACTCCATTACTTGATTAAGGCAAGCGACCATGTACAATTGTTAACATGGTTTGTCACACAAAAGACAATTCAGCATACACGAGGAGGGCGACTATTGTGCCCTTGTGCCAATCTACACACACACACACACACACACACACATATATATATATGTAAATAGAAAGCATTATAAACTACGCATCCTATATACAGGGTGCAACGGGTAAATTTTTGCATTTTATATATTTCATTTTGCGCATGTGTGCTATGTTATCTTGTCGACTGCACAGTGAGTAGGGTAAGTTGGGCAATGTATGTGAGAAAAAAAAAGTATCATCACGCAATTCACCCCGCCAAGAATTTGGTAACGGCATGCTGTACTGCTTGGAATCTCTAATACGAACATTTCAGAAAGTTTGAATGTCAATCTGAGGACAATACAGAGGATTCAGAAAAATTTTCATGAGTCTAAAGGTGATTTCGAAGGTACACGGCAGCTCGGAAAAATCACTCTGATCGTTCTCATAAGAAAAGGACTCCAGAATTTGTTGGTGAGGGCCACACTCAACACAGAGGACTACATCAAGTGCCTTGTGTAGGCAGTGCTGCTTTGGATCAAGAGGCTAGCGTCATGGTGTTTAGAGTGGTCGTTATGCTTTCATTCATGATCCCTCAGTGTCTAAGACTAAGCACGGAGACCTACATCAAGGAGGTAGTGTTGCCCTGAGTCAAGTGGCTAGTTGCTGGAAGACCTTATAACTGGCAACGGGACACTGCACCATGGCACACAATCAGGAGAACCCAGTCATTGCTGCCAGACAATTTTTGCGACCACATCACCACTTACATTGAAGATAATTATTCAGCAACTATTATAACAAATGCAGCGGAAGTCGATTGAATGTCGAGAACAATTACAGACAATCCTGGAAAAGTAGGGCTTCAGTCGCTAACTCAATTAGTGATTCTAATTTCCACCCAGAAGAAAACATCACACTCCTTCAGAAGTTATGGTGCTATTTTCATAGACAAATATCATGGATGGTCAGATGAGAAGAAAGTACGTATTCTGTTACGAAAATAGTGCCCCGCTGAACATGAAAAATATCTGAATTTCATTTTGCCAAATACTTCAGAAAAAGTGTCATTTAACGAAACAGTGTGGAGATTCACTTTTTTAAACCCGTGGAAGATTTTGTCACATATGCCAGTAAAATCAACAGTGACTGTGAGAAATTTAAACTGAACGAATCATCTCCAAACTAATTTAAATCTCTAATTTTTGATAAGATCTAACATCAAGCAACGATGCGGAAATACGCTCTCGAATTTTTATAAAACTTGAAAAGATACAAATTTAACGATACAAACTGTTGCGGAAGAGTGCCAAAAATTGTAATTTAAAGCACGATACAGCGAAAATCAAACAAAACGTCTCGTCAGAAGTACAAATAGTTCGAAAAAATACTGTATACAAAAAAGAAATCCGAAATAAAATACTACTAAACTAACTCTAATATAAGCTACGTCTGTGACATGTTTAATTTCAGAAAGGACTGTCAATTTAAAACCAAAAAATGTTTTAATTGTGGAAAAAACAGATTACAAACGAAGCTACTGCAAGTGTAAAGCAAAATAAGCGCGCATATTAACTTACTGAAAGTAGTACTATCAGCTAAAATCTAGCAGGTTCAATAGAAAATTCGTGACAGTAAAAATGAAAAATGCTATGATGAGATTTTAATTGGACACTGGTTATATTACAATTATTGATGAACAAACTTTGAACAGAATTGGAAAGCCTAATTTGAAAATGAAAAAAAAAAAACAGAAAGAAAAAAACGATAAAGTTTCAAGAGGAATATCGGACAAGAAATTAATTTTTATTGGGAAAATTACGAGTAACATCGCTCTGGCGGGTTAAACTCTAAAAGTAGAAGCTTACGCATTAAAAAACTCAAACTCGAATTTACTAGGCTTCAATTGGTTAGAATTATTTGAACTATGGAGTTGACCGATTAATTCATTCTGTGGAAAAATGAATTGTTTCCCAGAGAAAAAAAGATTACAGCTAAAGAAATAATGAGGAAACTAAAAAATAAATTCATAAATATCTTCTCAGGGAAGTTGTTAAGATTACAAAATTAAAGGCATTTTTAGAATTAAAAGAATGTGATACCAGTTACCCTTTGCTTCGTTGGGACCTATTAACACCATCCGTGATAGATTAAAAAACCATGGAATTATTGGAAAATAGATTATTTAGAATGGACCACGTCAGCGGTTTATATTAAGATGCATTTATGTGCAGATGTTTCGACTGAGTTGAATGGCTGCTTCCTCCCGCATATATATCCCCTTCTAACACCAAAGGATATATTTGCTAAATTAAATGGTGGTAAATGCTTTTAAAAAATTGACCTGTCTGAGACATCTTCAAATCGAAGTGTATGAAGAATGTCAGAAGTATTTGACTATTCTCTGCCTCACTCTCTCAGTCGATCTCAAATGGGATGAATACACTGAATCAATACCGACATCTACTGCTAAGAAGGTTGGCCCAGGAAATTTTTCTTGTCAGAATCCATCTTGCACATATATAAATCTACCATTCGTCCGTGCATTGAATACTGTTGCCATATCAGGTCAAATGCTCTTGCTGTTTCTCTCGGGGTTTTCGACAAAATCTAAAGGAGGATCTGCAATGTAATTATCCCCGATTTTGCTACTCGCCTTCAGCCACTTCCTCACCGATGAAATGTGGCTTCCCTCTGTCTTTCCTACAAATATTTTTATAGCTTCTGCTCTGACGAGCTTTATGCATTAGTACCTCGCCTTCGTGTAACTAGATTGGCAATTAGGTCTCAGCATTTTTCCGTCAAAATAAGCAAAGGTAACCGCCAAATCTACTCTGCCAGTTTCTTTCAACGCACTTCCCGCCTGTGGAACTACCCACGCTTGTTTTTCTGATAGCGATAATCTCCAAAAGTTGAAATGCAATGTCAATTACCACCTTCTGTC
Source organism: Ascarosepion bandense (assembly GCA_037127315.1). Lineage (NCBI taxonomy): Eukaryota > Metazoa > Mollusca > Cephalopoda > Sepiida > Sepiidae > Ascarosepion > Ascarosepion bandense. Next base: position 720,351 of record JBBBDQ010000707.1, read on the forward strand.
TTCGTGACTCCCATCTATCGTTACCCTTTCTACAACATCACCTGTATTGTTTTCCGTTTTGCCTTTCATCTCCTTTCGTTGTAATCCCCTGCGCACCAGTGACAGTACTGCCTTGTTTGGGGTGAAAAGATTGTAAAAAAATAAGTAAAGAACTTTATAAGTTCGAAAGAATACTCTTCGGTGTAAAAGTAGCCCCAGGTATTTTTCAGCAAACAATGGATACAAGTTTGGGTACATTAGACGATGCCGTCGCTTATATCGATGATATAATTATTAAGAATGTTACGAAAATACAGCATGTAAAACTAATTCCACAAACATTTCAGAGACTACATGATTACGGTTTCAAACTCAGAAAAGAGAAATGCCAGTTTTTTAGGGGTTATATTAAATATTTAGGAAAGATAAAAAGGAAGAAGGTCAGATTGCGCTAGAGTAAGTGAAATTAAACACATGCTTCCACCGTCAAATTTGGTGACCCTACAATTATTTCTCGGGTTAGTAAATTAATATAATATTTATGTGTCAGATGTATACAAATTGAAACCGTTGAGAAGAAGGCCCCGAAACGGTGCACATTCACTCCTGATGACCCCAATTTAAATATAAATTCAAGAACACACGCAAATAAATTTAATGAAGTCATATGCCGTAGAGAAGCTCGGTGGAAATGTCATTGGCATGAGGAGCATTACACATTCAGCTCACTTCAGGTGAGATTCAATTACTTTCCAGTAATTTCCTTCTTCTAATATTTATGTTTCAGATGTGTACGAATTGCGAGATTTTTTTTTTAATCGTATCACCCCGAGCAAGGCGCTAACGCCACTGATGTGCAGGGGGCTACGTAATAGTGAAAAGATTGGAAAAGATAAATCCGGAAACCACATCCTAAACAGGGAACAAGGGATGAACCTCTTAACCTGTTCAATAAACATGGGTGGAGTGTGAACCGGGCGATAGATAGATCTATCTACTCCAATTGAAAAAAAAAAAAGGAAACCAAAGTGAGAAAATTGGAAAAGAGAAAGCCGGAAACCACATCCTAAACAGGGAACAAGGGATGAACCTCTTAACCTGTTCAATAGACGTGGGTGGAGTGTGAACCGGGCGATAGATAGATCTATCTACTCCAATTGACAAAAAAAAAAACAAAAAAACAAAGTGAGAAGATTGGAAAAGAGAAAGCCGGAAACCACATCCTAAACAGGAAACAAAGGATGAGCCTCTTAACCTGTTCAATAGACGTGGGTACTTCTAAATAATTTACTTAAGAAGAGTACGAAATAGAATTGGTCGGCTGAATGTCAAAAAGAAGGAATTAGAAACTACTGACTTCGATGACACATTACGACCCGCAGAGAAGGTCACTGGTAGCATTGGACGCGAGCGAATACGGTATAGAAGCGGTAATAGGCCATACATTCGAACGTGATACAGTAAAAGCAGTCGCCCAGGCTTCAGGAAGTTTGACAAATACGGAAAAACGCTACAGCCAAATAGAAAAGGAAGCACTTTTACTGTAATGAAATTTCGCAGGATGATATTAGGAAGAAAATTCATACTGCACACTGATCATTGTTCATCATTAAGTATGTTATGGTGAAACACACCTATTCTATAGTGAATAGATTCTCCCACCTAATTTAAGTAGGAGTAGTAAGAGGAACGAGGGTCAGTCGATGTTGGACGATAGTAGTCGACAGATAGTCGAATACGAAAGTAATCAGCGATCTGACAAGATTACACTGCGTAATACATATGATATCAAGTTCCTCACGTTTTGTACGTCGAACCTATTAGGACCGACTTTAGCATGATGTGCGTTGTGGTACAGTGGATATCGGCTCGGAACGAGAAACCGGGGAGCCGAGTTCGAATTCCAGTTGAATCCATTGCATTCACTTACGCGCAAATACCCTTGGGAAAGGTATTAATCCGTCTCTAAATAGCAGGATAGATTGGGTTCTATAGTTTTGGTCGGCAACCAGTCTACAGCAGAAAGCAATGGCAACCTACTGCGGGATAATTCTGCCCAGTCAGTCATGTCTCTTTCGAGACATGATCGCCCAAGCGTGTATCACGTATGGCACTTAATTGACTGACTTACCTCCACTGCGAAGATAACTCCACAACAAAGAATATTCGGTCCTAAGAAACAGATTTCCACGCATGCTGCAAACAGACTACAATTTCATTGAACTTAAGCAACGATTTTATTGAATTGATTTCAAGATGGAATTTTTATCATCAAAAAATTTAGACACGAGCTTTCCCAGATTCATCTCAAAATGTAAAGAAGAGTTTGAAGATACGGTGATTATTTTGCTGGGATCCCAGAGCAAAATTAACAGTCTTGTGTGTAAGACTATTAAAGAATTGCCGATTACGATAGACGATAAAAAATAATACGTTTACTTAAAAAAAAGCATTAATCACGTTAAGTCGAAATGGAGTAAAATTAAAATTAAACCTGGTCGCAATAACAGTATTTTCTATTTTAGATGAGGTACTTTTGCGTTGTGGTGCAGTGGATATCGACTCGGAACGACAAATCGGGGAGCCGAGTTCGAATTCCAGTTGAATTCCTTGCATTCACTTACGCACGAATACCCTTAGGAAATGTATTAATCCGTCTCCCCCCTCCAGTTATTGGTTAAATAATAGGACAGGTTGGGTTCTATAGCTTTGGCTGGCAACCAGTCTCCCGTAGAATGCAATGGCATCCTACTGCGGGACGATCTTCTGCCCAGTCAATCATGTCGTAATCGCCAAATCGTGTATCACGTATGGCACTTAACTGACTGAATTTTGTACGCGGAAAAAATAGTAATTCCATTATCACCACAAAAAAGAATTTTGAAACAATTCCACATAGGACATCCGGGAATAGTGAAGATGATGTCTCTGATAAGAAACTACATTTTATGGCAAAAGTTTGACAAAGATATTCAAAATACAGTTAGAAATTGTGATAGTTGTAATTCAGCAGAGAAATAACCACCTATAAATTATCAGGTATGGTCGTGGGCAAGACGACATAGGACTTTACTAGACCACTAAACGGTTCATACTATTTAATTGTGGTTAACATTTTCACAAAATAGTCCGAGATATTAAAGTATAAACGATCTACTACCGCAATAACCATTATATATTTACACGAACTTTTTGCAGAGTACCTGTCAGTGTAATATCCGATAACAGAGCTTAATTTACTTTTACTGGGCTTAAAATTTCTGAAGATTTGACAACGAAGATTTGTCAACCGAGATCAAACGGTCAAGCAGATCGGTTTGAATTTTGCATTAAGAAAGCTAAGAAAGGAAGACCAAATCCAATTATAATAGGATTTTATTTAAAAATAGGTCGCCTTATACATAAATGAGGGGTCGTATTATGCAAAAGTAAATTATACACTTTTTGTCCTTTTTTATATGCCATGTCATTTCAGGACGTATATGATCATAAACCTCCACTTATCCCTAACCCTTGCCGCTCTTAATACTTTTTTCTCTTGATATCTCATCCAAACCCTCCGTTATCCACCTGCGTAAGCCCATCAAGTATATGTCGCGTTGCTTTCCCCTGTCTCTCTTTCCCTCAAGCCATCCCGTGAGTATTAGATTCTCCAAACCTTTCTTTCTCATTACGTGTCCCAGAAACTTCAATTGTTTCTTCCTGATGTTAAGTATAAGTCTTCTTTTAGTTTGAATTATCTCCAAAACCTCATCCTTCTCACATGTTTGGGCCATGTTATTCTCGGCATCTTTCTGTAGAACCACATTTCTGTTGCTTCGAATCTCTGCTTCATCTTTGAGGAGATTGTCCATATAGAAGAACAGATATCACGTAACAATCCAGTACTCTATTCTCTGTTTTCAACGAAATTTTTCTGTCTCTCAATACTCTGCTTAGCTTTTAAAATGCGTCATTGGCCATATCATTGCGACTTCGGATCTCAGTGTCATACTTTCCGTTCTCTGTCAGAGCGCTTCCCAGGTATTTAAATTCTTCACCTTCTTGATTTTAGTATCCCCAACCTGTAGTTGGCATTTTTCTTTTTATATTGAAAAATAGGGATTGTATGATACTGTTACGTGTTAAGTGTAACAAAAGAAAAAAAAATGATTGACCAAAACTCAGAGTTAAATCATATACAAATATTTAATTTACGATAAACACTAAATGATATATATACAAAATATACAATTGTTTGCATTCAAAACAGAAAAACAAAGTTTACTACCGGCATGCGAAGTGTTACGAAGGGGAAAGGTGTCAAAAATCTTTACCCAGTTAAGGTAGCAAAGATGCTTAAGTGTTATACTTTTTGGAAATCCTCAAATGTGTATGGAAAAAATAATTATTAGTTTAGTCAATGAAAGAGTCAAAAATATCTATTTACCTATACAGATCCATGAGGTTCTCTTTCAGGTTTTAGTTGGTTGGCAACTTTTCTTAGAGATTCTTTCAGCTGGATGCACAGATCCACGAATCGCGCGAGAGTTGATAATGTCAGCAAATCCTGTTAACAACTAACAACTCTCTTCCAAAAACCTATTTTATAGGGGCTAACACATAATTTGCATATTCTAGAATCCTTAAGAATTCTCTAGATTTTACGTGAATTTTCTCGGACATTCTACCATCTTCCAAATGTTCTTTTTTTTTTAATCATTTCACCCCAAGCAAGGCATTCCACTGCCACTACTGTGCAAGGGGTTACATAGGGGAAGGTAAAGAGAAAGACTGGTTCGATATAGGAAATATCATAAGGAGGGTGATAGACTGGTAAGGGTACCGAGGCTGAGGGTTGGGTAGATGGGAAGAGTGTTTGAGAGAATGGATGCGAGTTAGGAGGTGCATATCGACGTACATATCTACTTGGGAACTTATGGCACCAGGGAGATCATTAATGTAGATCAGAAAGAGCGTAGGACCTAGGATAGAGCCTTGAGGGACACCAGAGTTCGTATGGTAGATCTGAGAGACATGTTCGTTTAATACCACCTTCAATGTACGGTTAGTGAATAGGGACTGGATTAGGTCAAACAAATGTCCAGTTATACCATAGCTTCGCAGTTTACGTAGAAGGCCAGCATGCCAGACTCTGTCAAAAGCTTTAGAGATATCCAAGGCAACAGTTCGGGCTTCATGCTTGTCAAGAGCCTGGTATATATACTCGGTGATGGTCGTTAACATATCAGCAGTAGACCTGGTGAAGCGGAAGCTATACTGTTTGTCCGAGAGGAGCTTGTGGGCTGTGAGATGCTGGACCACCTCGGCGTTGATAATGGCTTCGAACACTTTGTTAAAGATCGGAAGAAGGCTGATAGTGCGGTAATTTGCGGAGTCCTAGGGTTCCCCAGTGTTCTTAAATATAGGAACTACAGAGGAAGACTTCCAACAGTTGAGCCTCAGTTCTAGGTGGGAACTCGGGAGTAGAAACTCCAGACGAATCCAATCTCGAATTGGTCGGGAATCTGCGGGCAAAGCATTCAGCCTTATCCGCTGAGGAGGTGAGGACCTCAAATTCATTGATTAGTGGGGGTATTGAGGACTTGCTCTTGTTAAGCACGCGTTTACAGAGTCGCCAGTAGTCTTTGGTGCCGAACTTAGAGGATGCTATGCATTGCTTCATTCTGGCAGAAAACAACTCTTAGCTTCGTTGAGTATCTTTTTACACCTATTACGAGGTGAGGCGAAAAGGCGCCTGTTTTGGTCCGACGCGTAGCTACGATAGAGCCAGAAGAAATGATTCCGGTAGGCAATGGCGGCCGAGCAAGCGGGTGAGAACCATGAACACGAATGAGATTTAGGCTGAAACTTCCTGGCAGGAATGAAAGCATCCATGCCAGCCTTAACCCAGGAGGAGACCTCGGATGCACAGTCTTCAACGGGAAGACTAAAGACGTTGTTCCAAGGGACGTTACGGAGGAAGTCTCGGAAAGAATCCCAGTCTACTCTTTGGTAGCAGTAGGATATTCTGCTGGTCTGGGTCTCTTGGGTAGGGTGGGAGTGGAATGAAATGCTGACGGAAACTACAGCGTGGTCAGAGTTTCCGAGAGGGCAGAGCTGTTTGGTAGTGCAAGAGTCTGAGATGGAAGTGAAGCAGAGGTCTAGTAGTGAGTCCCTTTCGTTAGGGTTACTGGAGAAACGCGTGGGGAAGTCCACCACTTGCGTAAGGGATTGGATGACCGAAAAATTCATGGTGTGAACACCAGCACTGTTGGTGACAGAATTCTCCAGCCACTTGGTGTGGTGGGCGTTGAAGTCACCAAACACAAATATATGGGCAGATGGATGAAAAGAAATGGCCTTGATATTGTCAGAGATGCTGTCAAGTACAGAGCAGTCAGAGGAGGAGGTCGAGCGGTAGAGAAAGAAAAGATAGCTAACCGAGCTTAGAAGTGATAGACGGAAGCACATGAAAGAGTGATCCAAGGATTCATGAGATGTCACCTTCGCTAGAAGGAGGTGTTCGCTGACATAAACACCAAGCCCATGCATATGGAGACTGGAGTCCTCCCTGAAGAGGGGAAGGTAACCAGGAACGTGGAACTCAGAAGAGGGGATAGAAGGGTCAAGGTTAGTTTCACATAGGGCTAAGATATCAGGTGAGTTAGTCTGAAGGAATGATTCTACGCTGTAAAAGTTAGTGCGGATACCTCGGATGTTTGTGAAAGAGACACAGACGGGTTTGGGCGTTTTCTGACTAGTCTATTTCTAATTACCTTATTTTTCACGAATTAAAACTTTTTTACGATAACAAATAGGACTCAATAGAATCCTTTATTACAACATTTTAGACAATATTAATTTAATTTTTATATATAAATGCATCCTCGTAACAGTACAAAAATATAATACATTAATGCTTTTTATATTGAAAATTAGGAGTTGCATTATATAAAATAATTACCAGATGTAATGATCTATATCACTTTGAATCTTGTCAGTATGGCCTAGAGAAGGTCTATGTAGTCTGGGCAGCACACGGACTCCATATACAATTGGCCAGACCTGCCTCTTGGTGAGATCACACAAATTACGCCATCAAAGAACTGAGTTTTATTCCAATGGGTGCTACCTTTATCTCGCAAGATAAGCGGATGCCTACTTAAGAAAAATTAAAAAAATATATTAACACCTTTTCATATTTAAAAGTAGGTGTCCTACTTTACAAAAGTAGAATGCATAAACAATTTTTGTATTAAAAAATAGGGGTCGTATTATACAAAAGTAACAATAAAATATGCTTTTTATATTGAAAAGTAGGAGATGCATTATACAAAATCGGAATACATAGACACTTTATTTTTATTGAGATGTAGGCATTATATTTTACAAAAGTAAAATGCATAAAAGCTATTTATATTGACATGTAGGCGCTGTATTATGCAAAGGTAAAATAAATAAAACCTTTTTATATTTAAAATTAGGGGTTGTATTATACAAAAGGAATATGCATAAATGCTCTTTATATTGAAAAATAGGCTTTATATTCAGTTAAGTGCCGTACGAGATACACGTTCTGAGCAATCATGTCTCGAAAGAGACATGACTGACTGGGCAGAAGATTATTTCCTCAGTAAGTTGCCATTGCTTTCTGTGGTAGATTTGTTGTCAGCCCAGGCTATAGAATCTGTCGTATTATTTAACCCATAACTGGAGGGAAGAGATTGATTAATACCTTTCCCAAGGATATTTGTGCGTATGTCAATGCAAGAAAGTTGACTGGAATTCCGACTAGGCTCCCCGATTTGTCGTTCCCGAGCCGATATCCACTGCACCACAACGCACATCGAGGCGTTGTATTATACAAAGTTTCAAATACATTAATGCATTTTATATTGAAATGTAACGTACATTTAATGCAAAAATAAAATGTATTAACGCTTTTTATATTGCAAAATAAATTATTCATTTTGATTTTTTCTTTTTTTTTTTTAATCATATCACCCCAAGCAAGGCGATAACGCCACTGATGCGCAGGGGGCTACGTAAGAGTAAAAAGATTGGAAAAGAGAAAGCCGGAAACCGCATCCTAAACAGGAAACAAGGGATGAGCCTCGTCACCTGTTCAATAGACGTGGGTGGAGTGAGAACCGGGCGATAGTTTAGTCTCTCTACTCCAATTAAGAAAAAAAAAAAAAAAGAAAAGAGTGAAAAGATTGGAAAAGAGAAAACCGGAAACCGTATCCTAAACAGGAAACAAGGGATGAGCCTCTTCACCTGTTCAGTAGACGTGGGTGGAGTGTGAACCGGGCGATAGTTTAGTCTATCTACTCCAATTGAAAAAAAAATGAGAAGATTGGAAAAGAGTAAACCGGAAACCGCATCCTAAACAGGAAACAAGGGATGAGCCTCTACACCTGTTCAATAGACGTGGGTGGAGTGTGAACCGGGCGATAGTTTAGTCTATCTACTCCAATTGAAAAAAAAAATAAAAAAGAAAAGAGTGAAAAGATTGGAAAAGAGAAAACCGGAAACCGCATCCTAAACAGGAAACAAGGGATGAGCCTCTACACCTGTTCAATAGATGTGGGTGGAGTGTGAACCGGGTGATAGTTTAGTCTATCTACTCCAATTCTGCTAAAAAATGGTGGAGCGTATTGTAAACATCTTATTATACACGAGATTAAATCCTGTTGAAATAAACGCGCCGAAAGTTTATCAATGAAGCTTGTGAGCGTTTAAAAGCGCTTCGAGTTAATAATGGACAAGAGGGAGGGAAGTAAAAATAATTAGTGACCTTTATTTTAAACAGCGGCTGTGAATGAACGGCCTTTACGAAGAAAGCCTGACACCATTATGCGTTTTGGCTTGCTTCAATTCCGAGTGGCGAATGTCAAAAGTCATTTAACTCCATAATCTAAGGTCGACCGGAGACATTTCCGAATTTGTTGCTGCGGATGCATTTCTATAAAGCTAAAAAGAAATGATGAATACTTGATTTAATCTTTTCTCATTTGAAAGTTGTATTTGTTTTGGCTGGCATGGACATCAATCTTCATTAAATTATTGTTTGAGCATCAATATCATTTAACCTTGACAAGACAAAAGAAAAAAAACACTTTGATGCAAGTTCTAAGCTCATGAGTGAAAAAGTCGGTTCGTTTTATAATTGAAATAGAATCGTTCAGTTATTTGGCAGAATCAAAACTTGTGGCTATAGTACATTAGTATCAATTTTAGATGGTTTATAGTTGAATATTACTGAAAATGCTTCATGTAAGAAATTTGAATCCTATTAACTACTAAGCATATTTAAGTAAGCAGGGCAGATGAGAAATAAAGAATAAGCTTCCAATAAAAAGCAAGAGAAATAAGATGAAAGAAATACTAGTCCAAAATGAATAATAATTGACAATGCTTCATCTAAGAAATTTGAATCCTATTAATACTACTAGTAATAAAGCATATTTAAGTAAGCAGGGCAGATGAGAAATAAAGAATAAGCCTCCAATAAAAAGCAAGAGAAATAAGATGAAAGAAATACTAGTCCAAAATGAATAATAATTGACAATGCTTCATCTAAGAAATTTGAATCCTATTAATACTACTAGTAATAAAGCATATTTAAGTAAGCAGGGCAGATGAGAAATAAAGAATAAGCCTCCAATAAAAAGCAAGAGAAATAAGATGAAAGAAATACTAGTCCAAAATGAATAAGAACTGACAATGCTTCATCTAAGAAATTGGAATCCTATTAATACTACTAGTAATAAAGCATATTTAAGTAAGCAGGGCAGATGAGAAATAAAGAATAAGCCTCCAATAAAAAGAAAGAGAAATAAGATGAAAGAAATACTAGTCCAAAATGAATAATAATTGACAATGCTTCATCTAAGAAATTTGAATCCTATTAATACTACTAGTAATAAAGCATATTTAAGTAAGCAGGGCAGATGAGAAATAAAGAATAAGCCTCCAATAAAAAGCAAGAGAAATAAGATGAAAGAAATACTAGTCCAAAATGAATAATAATTGACAATGCTGCATCTAAGAAATTTGAATCCTATTAATACTACTAGTAATAAAGCATATTTAAGTAAGCAGGGCAGATGAGAAATAAAGAATAAGCCTCCAATAAAAAGCAAGAGAAATAAGATGAAAGAAATACTAGTCCAAAATGAATAAGAACTGACAATGCTTCATCTAAGAAATTTGAATCCTATTAATACTACTAGTAATAAAGCATATTTAAGTAAGCAGGGCAGATGAGAAATAAAGAATAAGCCTCCAATAAAAAGCAAGAGAAATAAGATGAAAGAAATACTAGTCCAAAATGAATAAGAACTGACAATGCTTCATCTAAGAAATTGGAATCCTATTAATACTACTAGTAATAAAGCATATTTAAGTAAGCAGGGCAGATGAGAAATAAAGAATAAGCCTCCAATAAAAAGCAAGAGAAATAAGATGAAAGAAATACTAGTCCAAAATTATAAATAATTAACAATGATTCATCTAAGAAATTTGAATCCTATTAATACTACTAGTAATAAAGCATATTTAAGTAAGCAGGGCAGATGAGAAATAAAGAATAAGCCTCCAATAAAAAGCAAGAGTAGATGACAGAAATACTAGTTATAATTAACAATAATTGACAAAGTTTCCTCTGATGAGTCTGGTAGTGAATAATACTATTGCATAAAATTCGACTTTATTCATCAACATCCTTCTAGGGTGATACACCGATTCCATTGCTTCTTTAACAATTCGATGCCTTTTTTGTAGAACGATTTGTCTTTGGCCTCAAAATACGCTCCAGTTTCCGACATCACTTCTTCATTAGAGCCAAGTTTCTTTCCCTGGAGTATTCTTTTGAGGTTTGCAAGCAGCCAGTAATCGCTGGGAGCCAGATCTGGAGAATAGGGTGGACGCGGAAGTAATTCGAAGTGCAATTCTTGTAGTTTTATCGTCGTTGCGATCGACTTTTGACATGGTGCGTTGACTTGGTGAAAAATCACTTACTTCTTCTTCTTCTTCTTCTTCATTTGTAGCCGTTTTTTGGCAATTTCTTCCTTCAAACGCACCAATAATGCTATGTAATGTTTGCTATTGATGATTCTTCCTTTCTCAAGGTAATCGATGAAAAACATACCTTGCGCATCCCAAAATACGGAGACCAAAACGAAGATGTTTGCGACTTTGGTTGCTTTGGACGGCTTTCACATGCTGCTGTTTACTCAGCTGACTGCAGATATAACTCCGGACTGAAGTGTGGATTCATGTTTCATACATTGTCACATATTTACGCAAAAATTTCTTGTGTTGTAACAGTTGCAAACTACGCTTTAAAACGTCGATGCGTTGTTGTTTTTGACTGACTGTGACCAAACGCGGCAACCACTTTGAACACAGTTTTCTCACTGACAAATGTTTATGCAAAATTGTGAATACACTACCTTCTGATATGTTCAACTTCTCTGCGATCTCACTCAACTTTAATTTACCATCGGCCAAAACGAGTTTGCGGATTTTGCGGGGGTTCCAGGACAATTGAACCATTTGTGTCTGTATGACCGCGTTTAAAGTCAGCATACCATCTCTTAACCGTTGTTTCCGACGGAGCAGAGTCCTAATAACACTTATCAAGCCATTGCTTTGCTTGAACAGTATTTTTCACATCATAAAGCAATGCTTTATCAACACACGAAAGTCAGATTTTTCCATTGTTTAGAAAGTTTGCAACAGTAGATTCACTTAACTGTAATTTGAAAACTAATAATCTGACTGCGCCCAAATTTTGTCACATGCCATTTGAAGGATTGTACTTCATAAAAATCATATGGATTTTTTATTAGTGGCATCATCTATATGTCAGGTGCGGGACTTATTGAGTGATGTGTTACTGAGACACGTTGGCATCCAGACTTGGAGAATGGTTATCGCCAGAACCATTACGGCTGAGCAGTGACCAAACCTCACAAGATCCTCCATAACTTCGGCCTTACACCACATGTAAGCCACACTTAAAAAATCTCCATTCCGAGACGGGTGATGACATAACTTATAACCACATCATAACTGACTTATAGAATTCGTCTGCTACGGCGACTTCTTCACCTTTTCAGTTGAACATTAACTCGATTTTTCTTCCTTCGTTCCCCTTTGTTTCTTTACTCTTTCTTTTTTTTTTCGTTTGTTTATTCATTCATTTTAGCGCCAATCACAACCCACACATTAGCCAACCAAAGAACTGATTTACTTCAGTTATCTTTTGCCTCTTTTTAGTAAGTTTGTTGTCAACTTTTTGGCATCGACCCTCCTCTGTGATAACTTGAAGAAAAATGTTAAACCAATATATATATATATTGTGCGTATTTAGGCAGCATTTTTTCATTAATACGTGTAAATGTTATCTAATTTCTGAGCTTTCGGCTTACATCAGCCATCATCAAAGATGACAGTTGTAATTGTATTGGTTGTATTAAACAATTCGTGGACGACAATAGTAGTAGTCGTTTATTTTGTTTGTATGGAAGATTGGCGAACACGTGCGTGCGTGCGTGCGTACGTGCGTACGTGCTAGAAGCGAAAATTGCACGACAGCTTGGGTCTCACATGACAAAGCGAGAGTGGAGGCGAGAGGTATTAAGTATGGAAAGTATTAAATAAAAAACATATATCAATAGTGTGATTTTCTTTCCTCTTTCAACAATAATGCTATTAAGCTTATCAGACGATATGAAAAAATTTACATAAAATATATCGACAAAACTTGTTTATGTCATTTAATGAAACTTGCATCAATATATATATATATATATATATATATATATAAAAGCACAATGAACTGGAAGAGAAAAGTAAAAGAGCACCTACATTTTTCTGTTATAGTATTATTTTCTATTTTTTTTTCTTTTCTTTTTTTCACACAATGTCAGAAAGTTCTATAATGTCAACGCACATCTTTAGCGAGTTAATAAGCTAAAAAATATATGTTTACTGTCGGATCTACTATGAAACTAATTAAACTTAAACTTCAGGTCCTCTCATCCCAGAGAGCGCCCTGAAGTAATTTTATAAATTGGTGATTTTGTAAACAAAAGAAAAAAGGTTTGTTCGTAAAACAGGGCCATTTTAGTAATAGACTCAAAAGATGATGGGTTAAAACCGTTAATATTGATCTTATTACATTTTCTAATACCCATTTCATATAAACTTAATATTCTGCTATAACTTCAAATTACAAAATTTTCTTAGACGGTTGTAGCGCCCGAACCCCCAACTGTATGGGCTCGTTGAGTTTGCCAGAATCTATTCATTGCGAACATTTTAGCACTTGGATCCTCGAATCAGTTGTTATTGATTGCGAAACGGCCCCTATATCCGTTCCAGGTTCAGGGACCCAAAAGTATAAATCCGCGACTGCATAAATTCAAGTTGCTACGGTTAGAAAAACGAATCGTCTGCGCATCACATAAATTTTACTGAAATATTTGTTCTATTTTATTATAAGCTATAATAATAAAATAGAATAACAGCAATGGCGCAGTTAATAGAATAGTTGATTTTGTAAGCGCTGCTTAGAGCTAGTACAAGACTAGTACAAGGTTTAGTACAAGGCCAATTTCGTAAACATCGGTGATGTTTATGAAATTGGCCTTGTGCTAAACACAACCGAAGTACCCACAACTTAAAATATCAGAAGGTTGAAAGAATAAAAGTGTTTTGTTTGTAAAATAAGGGAAATTTTATTAATTGAACAGAATAACAAATTTGTAAGAAGAAAATATCCAAATAGAAAATGTATGTAGTTAATTAATTTGTAAGAGTTAAATGTTCAAAGAGAAAATGTACGTAGTTAAATGTTCCAGAGAAATAGTAGTAAGGAGTTAAATGAATCCAGAGCTTATTTTTGATAGTAGCAGAATGTGTGTATGTAGAAAGATTAAAAGGTTACCAATAAAGTCTGTGTTCTTTTCCTTTTTTATGACCGGCGAGAAAGTGAAAAGGAAGGTAAAGCAATGAAGGAAAATGGTACTTATCGAAGTTAATTTTTAGAAGTAAATTGATGTATCTTTTTGTTGTTGTTTCGTTGACGGCATGTGATTGAAGACGAAGAAATTAAAATTGGAAGAAGAGAAAAAACGAATGTATGTGGACAAGACGTGTCAGTTTCGATGTTTTGAAATTTTCCCCTTACATTGTGACAAGGAGATCACTGCTCCCATCGAACTGTCTTTGGCTGCTTAAGATTCGGGGATAAGTATTTAGATCAGATCACGTGGTCGGCTTGAACCGCATACCCATTTTTTAGGTGTAAAGAAAATTTGATCGGGGTCATAGTATAATTTTCTATTTTCCATTCTTAATCTTAATTTTCACACCGGCTTGTGAAATTTGCCTTGGTCTGGTTTTTTCAAAATGTTTTCAGTCATTCTGATCCGATTTTGCGGGTGTGCAATTTTACTTTTTGAGTTTTTGTTAATTGTTGGATGATATAGAATGTGTATCCTATAAATGTATGAAGGGACGATCAATTGGAGTAGATATATCTATCTATCGCCCGGTTCACACTCCACCCACGTCTATTGAACAGGTTAAGAGGCTCATCCCTTGTTCCCTGTTTAGGATATGGTTTCCGGCTTTCTCTTTTCCAATCTTCTCACTTTGTTTTTGTTTTTTTTTTCCAATTGGAGTAGATAGATCTATCTATCGCCCGGTTCACACTCCACCCACGTCTATTGAACAGGCTCATCCCTTGTTCCCTGTTTAGGATGTGGTTTCCGGCTTTTTCTTTTTCTTTTCCAATCTTTCCACTCTTACGTAGCCCCCTGCACATCAGTGGCGTTACCGCCTTGCTCGGGGTGATACGATTAAAAAAAAAAACTCAATTGGTTCTAGAGAGTCAAGCTTGCTAACAATTACACTACGTCGAGGAGTCCTAATAGTATATTAAATAGTACGTAGAATAGTGGCTATGGTCATAAAAAAAAAACAAAAAAAACAAAAAAAACTACTCTTCTACAAAAGTTTTACTACCTTGACAGTAGTAACAGTAAAATATCAGCTGTTACACCTATTATTAATCTTGACAGAGGTCACTCGGAAACATAGTTTAAACTTTGAAGCGAATTTGTTACTTATGAAGCTTTGAAACTAAGGCGTTTTAAGCGTAGATAATTATATTTAATGGAATACAAAATTTACCTCACCAGCCTGCGTAGAAAAATGTCGATGAGGAAGAAAGAAAAAAAAATAAAGAAATCTTGCCCGATTTAAATATTCAAGTTTTGACAGAAAAGAAAAAAAAATGTAACCTGCGTCATCTTTATTTCCATCCCGCGCCTGAAAGGTTACTAAGATAAAGTGCATTACTACTGTTTATTCTCCGCCCTTATTTTCACGTTTCCCGCTGGGCAAGACATTTTTTCTTCTTTTAAGTAATTCAAAGACTGTTGGTCCTATTCACAATAATCAGCTCACATGTCTTTAAGAAAATAAAAACGAAATCGTCTTGTTATTCTACATTTATTTTTATTTTTATATCTTATGTCGCCTAATTTTGATATTGAAGCCAAGACATTCACAGTTAGACTGACTGGAGAAAAAGTAACGTTAAAATGGACATTGTTAGATGGATTTGAATTGACAGGTTGGACACTGACAATAATCTAAAAGAAATAAGGGTTTAATATGTCACGTGGTGTTTACTTTTACTGTTTTTATGAAAAGCAATAAGCTACAAGAAAACATTGTCAATTATTATTCATTTTTGACTAGTATTTCTTTCATTTTAGTTTTCTTTGCTTTTCATTGGAGGCTTATTCTTTATTTCTCATCTGCCCTGCTTACTTAAATATGTTTTATTACTAGTAGTATTAATAGGATTCAAATTTCTTAGATGAAGCATTGTCAATTATTAGTCATTTTGGACTAGTATTTCTTTCATCTTATTTCTCTTGCTTTTTATTGGAGGCTTATTCCTTATTTCTCATCTGCCCTGCTTACTTAAATATGCTTTATTACTAGTAGTATTAATAGGATTCAAATTTCTTAGATGAAGCATTGTCAATTATTAGTCATTTTGGACTAGTATTTCTTTCATCTTATTTCTCTTGCTTTTTATTGGAGGCTTATTCCTTATTTCTCATCTGCCCTGCTTACTTAAATATGCTTTATTACTAGTAGTATTAATAGGATTCAAATTTCTTAGATGAAGCATTGTCAATTATTAGTCATTTTGGACTAGTATTTCTTTCATTTTATTTCTCTTGCTTTTTATTGGAGGCTTATTCTTTATTTCTCATCTGCCCTGCTTACTTAAATATGCTTTATTACTAGTAGTATTAATAGGATTCAAATTTCTTAGATGAAGCATTGTCAATTATTATTCATTTTGGTCTAGTATTTCTTTCATCTTATTTCTCTTGCTTTTTATTGGAGGCTTATTCTTTATTTCTCATCTGGCCTGCTTACTTAAATATACTTTATTACTAGTAGTATTAATAGGATTCAAATTTCTTAGATGAAGCATTGTCAATTATTAGTCATTTTGGACTAGTATTTCTTTCATCTTATTTCTCTTGCTTTTTATTGGAGGCTTATTCTTTATTTCTCATCTGGCCTGCTTACTTAAATATGCTTTATTACTAGTAGTATTAATAGGATTCAAATTTCTTAGATGAAATCATTGTCAATTATTAGTCATTTTGGACTAGTATTTCTTTCATCTTATTTCTCTTGCTTTTATTGGAGGCTTATTCCTTATTTCTCATCTGCCCTGCTTACTTAAATATGCTTTATTACTAGTAGTATTAATAGGATTCAAATTTCTTAGATGAAGCATTGTCAATTATTAGTCATTTTGGACTAGTATTTCTTTCATCTTATTTCTCTTGCTTTTTGTTAGGCTTATTCTTTATTTCTCATCTGGCCTGCTTACTTAAATATGCTTTATTACTAGTAGTATTAATAGGATTCAAATTTCTTAGATGAATCATTGTCAATTGTGTTAGTCATTTTGGACTAGTATTTCTTTCATCTTATTTCTCTTGCTTTTTATTGGAGGCTTATTCCTTATTTCTCATCTGCCTGCTTACTTAAATATGCTTTATTACTAGTAGTATTAATAGGATTCAAATTTCTTAGATGAGCATTGTCAATTATTAGTCATTTTGGACTAGTATTTCTTTCATCTTATTTCTCTTGCTTTTTATTGGAGGCTTATTCCTTATTTCTCATCTGCCTGCTTACTTAAATATGCTTTATTACTAGTAGTATTAATAGGATTCAAATTTCTTACATGAAGCATTGTCAGTATTATTCATTTTGGACTAGTATTTCTTTCATCTTATTTCTCTTGCTTTTGTTAGGCTTATTCTTTATTTCTCATCTGCCCTGCTTACTTAAATATACTTTATTACTAGTAGTATTAATAGGATTCAAATTTCTTAGATGAAGCATTGTCAATTATTATTCATTTTGGACTAGTATTTCTTTCATCTTATTTCTCTTGCTTTTTATTGGAGGCTTATTCTTTATTTCTCATCTGCCCTGCTTACTTAAATATGCTTTATTACTAGTAGTATTAATAGGATTCAAATTTCTTACATGAAGCATTTGTAATTATTATTCATTTTGGACTGGTATTTCTTTCATCTTATTTCTCTTGCTTTTTATTGGAGGCTTATTCTTTATTTCTCATCTGCCCTGCTTACTTAAATATACTTTATTACTAGTAGTATTAATAGGATTCAAATTTCTTAGATGAAGCATTGTCAATTATTATTCATTTTGGACTAGTATTTCTTTCATCTTATTTCTCTTACGCTTTTTATTGGAGGCTTATTCTTTATTTCTCATCTGGCCTGCTTACTTAAATATGCTTTATTACTAGTAGTATTAATAGGATTCAAATTTCTTAGATGAAGCATTGTCAATTATTATTCATTTTGGACTAGTATTTCTTTCATTTTTAGTTTTCTTTGCTTTTCATTGGAGGCTTATTCTTTATTTCTCATCTGCCCTGCTTACTTAAATATGTTTTATTACTAGTAGTATTAATAGGATTCAAATTTCTTAGATGAAGCATTGTCAATTATTATTCATTTTGGACTAGTATTTCTTTCATCGTATTTCTCTTTCTTTTTATTGGAGGCTTATTCTTTATTTCTCATCTGCCCTGCTTACTTAAATATGTTTTATTACTAGTAGTATTAATAGGATTCAAATTTCTTAGATGAAGCATTGTCAATTATTATTCATTTTGGACTAGTATTTCTTTCATCTTATTTCTCTTGCTTTTTATTGGAGGCTTATTCTTTATTTCTCATCTGCCCTGCTTACTTAAATATGCTTTATTACTAGTAGTATTAATAGGATTCAAATTTCTTAGATGAATCATTGTCAATTATTATTCATTTTGGACTAGTATTTCTTTCATCTTATTTCTCTTGCTTTTTATTGGAGGCTTATTCTTTATTTCTCATCTGCCCTGCTTACTTAAATATGCTTTATTACGAGTAGCATAGAGGTACCTCCACTCATTTTCGATACTTAACATTTAAACTGAATTAAAAAAAATTTCCTTGAAACTTTTATTTTAGTTTTAATTGAAAGCTAAATGAGTAAATTTACTATTTCCAGTAAGTAAAAAATAAAAAAAAAAAAAAATAAAAAATAAAAGCTGGTGCATTTTGAAGAGATATTACATTGATTAAAATCTCAAATGTTTTCAATTTTGGCCATTTTAGAGCGATCGACACATTTGTAAACAATAGTTAATTCTCGGATTTAAAAATATTTCAAAAATAAAATATATATTTTTGACACTTTATTTTTGAAAAATTAGCAAACATAAAGTTAAATTAATATTATTTACACAAGTATTACTTATCTATAGCATAAAACTTAGAATAAAACTATTTATTGAATATATGATTTGACCTGTGATGACAGCTAGACAGATGCGAGATAAGATAAGTGTATGGCAACTAGAATTGACAAAATTGTCCATATTTATTTTTCCTGAAAAGGGGAAAAATTGTGAAACACATGACTTTTTAATGTAAACACAGAAATTACCATTACAGAAAGAAAGAATTTCAAAATACACAAAAAATACTCAAAAATTATTTTTAAAATGTGACAGCTCAACGGTTTGTATTAAACGTTTCAATTTTCGATTAGTAAATATACTCTTCACTTAGTAACTAAGGCTAGCAAATCTGTGAAGTATTTTAAAAATATTTTTGAAACTTCATACATTATTATAATTCAAAAAATTAAAACAATTCTTTTAAAAATATATCTTATTTATTAAAGAAATTAAAAGCTTATCAAATTAAATAATGTCATAGTGCTATTGGATTTTTTATTTTACTATTAGGAGCAGATTTTCGGAAATAAAGGCAAAATGTTTGAAAAAATAATAGATGATTTACATTCTCTAATGAGTCCTGCGTTTAACTAATAAAAGCAATTTTCCCCGCAAAATTATAGTTCTTAAAATTTCATTAATTTACGTAGAGGGGGGAGTAACAGATAAAAATTACCAAAATTTTATAAAAATATTTTCAAAAATAATTTCATTCATTTGTAAATAAGTCCTGAAAGTTTCATTAAAATCAAACGATTATTTGATTTTTTCTGGAATTTCTCAGTTAATCAGTTTTTCACCAGAAAAAGTGTTACTTAATATTACATTATTTATGATAAACTCTCGTAACGATTTGGGCAGCCGTTAACGAAAATCAAAACAAGATTTTTTACCAAAATTTCGAGCGTGTTAGAAGGGGGAAAAAAAATTAAAGAAAAAAAAAATTAAAAAATACATTGATCTTTCCACGTAATCTAAACTTCTTTATAAATGGAACTTTCTGTGTCTCTGTGTGTGTCCGTTACCTATAGACTCCGAAACGGCTGAACTGGTTTTCTTGAAAATTTACACAGTTGTACTATAAGCGTTTGCGAATGTTCTTAGCTAGGTTTTATGCCGAGGTACCCCCGATAAATATCGAAAATCAATAATAAAAAAAATCGGATTATAGAAGGAGTGGTCCGATTTTAATCAAATTTGATACATTCATAGACAAAGACATAAGAAACGATATTCAGAAGTTTCAAGGTTTCAGTTCTTACAATAATGCAGAAAATCGATAATATATATATAAAGCAAGATGTTTGTGTGTGTGTCTGTTTATCTGTCTGTATGTCTGTATTTCTTCAGCCCTTTTATTTTTTTATTTTAGTTTTTGCTTTGGGTTTGGCTCTAAGTAGGTATAATTGTACTTCTTAGTCTCAGCCATGATACCATTTATTCAGAGGACTTATTTAGCCTTCAAAATTCAGTTTACGACGAAAAAAATTATTTGATATCGATACCAGGAAATCAAAATGTGACTTACATCCATTCATTTTTCTTTCAGTCTCGCTTTAAGTGGAAAAAACTATTGCTTTTTAGTCTTTCGTGCCAACGTCCAAAGAGTCTGAGCTCCAGGACCGTGGATTAGTTTTAAAGCTTTCATTACACACGAGCAACGCCGGGCTATACTGCTAGTATATATATATATATATATATATATATATATATATATATATATATATATACATGTTGGGTGCGATTGCTAAATTGTCGCAATTATTTTATTATTTCAAATATTCTTTAGGCTGAGTCTGAGCTCCAGGACCATGGATTAGTTTTAAAGCTTTCATTACACACGAGCAACGCCAGGCTATACTGCTAGTATATATATATATATATATATATATATATATATATGTACATGTTGGGTGCGATTGCTAAATTGTCGCAATTATTTTATTATTTCAAATATTCTTTAGGCTGAGTCTGAGCTCCAGGACCATGGATTAGTTTTAAAGCTTTCATTACACCCGAGCAACGCCGGGCTATACTGCTAGTAATAACATAAACATGAAAAAATTTTCTTCTTATTAAGTTTGGGGCCTTTTTCTCCATACTATGCTGTATTTTCAGCGATTTAGTGGAGGTGCCCATATTAATACGATTCAGATTTCTTACATTGATCATTATTCATTTTGGACTAATATTTCTTTCATCTTATTTCTCTTGATATTTTTTGCAGACTCATTTCTTATCTTCCCTGCTTACTTAAATATGTTTTTTTAATCAGTTCAACCCTAGCATGGCGATAATGCCACTCAGACTGAAAAAGGCCAGTGGGAGTGAAAAAGAATAAGATGACTATATCAGGAACCGAAAACTGAATCCTAAACAGGAAACAAGTGATGAAACTCAACTCTTGTTGGAAAGACCAGGGAAGAGTTTGAATCGGACGATTGTCAAACCTATCTAATCACATCACTAGTCGTGTTGTAACAAAACTGACGTTTATAAGTAGCGTCAATGGGCAGTTGAAATTGTCTAGGACACATAATTTTCGTCCAAACATTTTCTTTTCGCCCAGGTTTTGAATATGAACCAGATAACTTTTTGTAATGTACATCTCTTGTTAGTCGCCAAAGAAAAACCTTTTCTAACCTAATTAACCTATTTTAATGCGGCCATTTTGATATTGTCAATTGGCTTGTCATCTCTGGTCGTTTGTAAAACGTCAAATTTATAATTTTGGAAAGTTTCCGTGACCCATATTAATTTGAAATTTGAAAGGTTGCTACACAATAAAATGATGCAGATGACAGTGCAGATATTAGGATATCCCAAAAGTTCGTAAACACTTGCAAAAAATTGAAATTTTACTCACCAAGTAATCTAAAGTTACCAGAAAACACTTGGAAAAAATTGAAATTTTACTTGCAAAAACAACAAAAATTATTGCTTAAAATAAAGACCAGCATTTTCCAAGACTTTCTGCCATCGATCTGCAAGCTTTCGGATCTGATCAAAGTACCATTCAGCCGGCTTTGAATCAAAGAATTCTTAACACGCTTCCTTGACTTCATCAAACGCGTCGAATTAGCGGCCCTTCAGAAAGTGTTGCATTGAGCGGAAAAGGCCGTAATCTGATGGACTGTAGGCTGGATGTGGCATAACCTCAACGCCGTCCCGCCTCTTCCAACTTGTCTTTGGTCTTCCTGGCGGTGTGTAGCTTGGCATTTTCCTGCTGCATCAAAGAGTGTTTTTGGTTGATCAGAGCCGGGTACATTTGCTTCAACTTTTCGTAGACCCGCTCAAGTTGCTGACAGTAAAGTTCGGCACTGATGGCACGACCCTTCGGAATCGACTCAAAATGCACGATTTCTTCAAAGTTCCACCAAATGCACAACATGACTTTGATGCCGAATCGATCTTGTTTTGGAACCGACGGTGTCTCTTGCCCTTTCTGAACCCATCGCTTGCCTCGATTGTGCTGAACAAGATAGACCTATTTCTCGTCGGATGTCACAATGCGATTCCAAAAACGCTCGTTCAATGGATTGCTGAGCAATTGACGGCAAATTTCAACTCGTCTGTTGGCTTGTGCTTCGGTGAGTTCATGTGGATCTTGGCGCTGCTATTTGTGAACAAAATCAAGTTGCTTCAAATGTCGTTGAATTGTCGATTTGCCAACTCCAGGCTCCAATTCTCGAGTGCTCGATAAAAGCGCAATGTCCAACCCGGTTTGCAGGTCTCCATCATCCAACTTTAACGGCCGTCCCGAACGAGGCTTATCTTCAAGACTCATGTCGCCAGAATCGAAACGCTTGTACCACTTTGAGATTGCCGCATATGCAATTGTTCCTTCACCTTCAACTGCACAAATCTCTTCTGCAGCTTTTCTGGTTGAAAGACCTCGCTTCCAGCAGTAACGAATCAAAACTCGCGGCTCAATTTTATCAATTACCATCTGGAATACAAAGATGAAGATCACTATAACAATATAAACACAAAATTGCATAAAAATTCAGTTTTTTGCAAGTGTTTACGAACTTTTGGGACAACGTAATAGCAGACGTAGAAAGGAAACTACAAAACCTCAGGCAGCGGGAAAAGGGACTAAGCATAAATTTAAAAAAATTGAATGGATGGTCATTAACAAAAAGATGGCCCTAAATCCTAATTACAGGTTGGGGGTCACTAAAATCAAGCAGGTGCAGAAATTTAAATACATGGGAAGTATTGTAACAGAGGACAAAAAGTGCAACATTGAGATCCGAAGGCGTATTGGAATGGCCAAAGATGCATTCCAGAAGCTAAGATTATTAACACTTTTTTTTTACCTGATTTGTACTTGTCGGATTTCAGTCCATATATTCAACTCATACAATATATGCTTACAGAAAAGAAAAGCCCATATTTTAGTTTTAATTGAAAGCTGAATGATCAAATTTATTATTTCCAGTAAGCAAAATATTCTCTGGTTTATTTCAAACATAAATTATATTGATTGGAATATAAAAGTTCGAGATTTATTTTTCAATTTTTGAATTTTGCCGCCATTTTTGAGCGATCGACACATTTGTAAACAAAAGTTAGTTCACGGTTTTAAAAAATCTTTAAAATAAAATATACATCTGTGATACATTATTTTCGGAAAATTAGCAAATTTTATGTTAAATTAATCTGATTTACACAAGTATTACTTATTTTAGCGTAAAATTTAGAATAAAACTATTTCTTAATCACTGATTTAAACTTTTTGACCTGTCCGCGCAGTAAATCAAGAACTTGTTGACAAGTACTTGATTAGAGATAAAACGTTTATGGCGTTTATAAGAGACAAAATTGTACACATTTTTTCGGGTAAGGGAGGGAACTGTGACTTTTTAATTTGCACATAGAAATTACCAAAAGAGAGACAAGAAAGTTTCGTTGGAAGCAAAGAAAAGAACACTGGACTGTTATGTTATCCTATACGGCAGCGAATGCTGGACAACCTCCTCAAAGATTAAGGAGACACTCGAAGCAACAGAAAGATGGTGAAGATACCATAGACCGAACGACTAGGTTTTGGATAGAATAGATATATTTTTTTTTATTATTCGTCTTTAAAAAATCTCCGAGGAAGCTTGTTAAAGTGAAACATGTTAGGTTAATAACACCTTTTCATTTACCTGTTGTTTTACTTGTCGTTTAAGCTAAGTTATTAACACCTTTTTATCTACCTGATGTGTACTTGTCGGATTTCAATCCATATATTCAACTCATACTGTATATGTACACATAAAAGAAGAACCCAACACACTGTCTAAGACGGTTATGAACTATAATTTATTTTGAGTGGGTACAATTTTGGTACCCACCACATCAGACCGCAAATTAGGGTACCAAATATTTATCCGTCAATATAAATTATAGTCTATTACCTCCTCGGATGATACGAGGAATTTTTCCTTTATGTAGATCATATTGCTCTGGATAGCACTCATTGAGCTCTCTGTATAGATCTTTCTCTTTAATAATCTAAATTGAATAGATCTACTTGGATTATCCTCTCTATTTAAAGATTTCGCATCATTTTATATATATATATATATATATATATATAATTTATGACATAAATATGTTATAATATCACTACAAAAGTAGCCATTTGTTTTCGACACTGTCCGTGTCATATCAAGTGATAAATTCCATTGTAACTGTATGTAAATACAGTTACATATGCTGATCTCTATTTTAATCAGATATTATTGTTAAGATCCATAAGGAATTAATTTTAGTCTGTTCCTGTATTCTTTAGATCAGAGATTGATTTGTTTTGATTGGTCCGTTCTGTCTATGTAACAACGCCTCCCTTATAAAGTGGGTTGGCTCGTCTTGAACGTTGACAAACTATCCAACTTGAAATGACATTCATCACTTGATAAGACACGGATAATGTCGAAACAAAATGGCTACTTTTATAGTGATGTTATAATACATTTATGTTATAAATTCTAAATAAATATTATTCGCTCTACTTTGTATTGAGCACATTTTAAGAATAGTGTTTCTTTGGATACAGTATTTTATTCCATCCGTAACTCTATACTTGTATATATATATATATATATATATATATATATATATATATATATATATATATATTTTAATCACATCACTCCAAGCAAGGCGGTAAGGCCACTGGTGAGCAGGGGGCTACGTAAGAGTGAATAGATTGGAAAAGAGAAAGCCGGAAACCACATTCTAAACAGGGAACAAGGGATGAGCCTCTTAACCTGTTCAATAGACGTGGGTGGAGTGTGAACCGGGCGATAGTTTAGTCTATCTACTCCAATTGAAAAAAAAAAAAGAAGAAAAGTGAATAGAT
This sequence comes from Ascarosepion bandense, assembly GCA_037127315.1. Lineage (NCBI taxonomy): Eukaryota > Metazoa > Mollusca > Cephalopoda > Sepiida > Sepiidae > Ascarosepion > Ascarosepion bandense. The sequence continues at coordinate 745,544 of JBBBDQ010000707.1, forward strand.
TGGAAAAGAGAAAGCCGGAAACCACATTCTAAACAGGGAACAAGGGATGAGCCTCTACACGTGTTAAATAGACGTGGGTGGAGTGTGAATATATATATATATATATATATATTCACACTCCACCCACGTCTATTTAAGAGAGGCAGTTTTTACTGTTCGAGATATTTGTAATTTGAGTATATCATTACGTTTAATTAGGGCGCTAATATTAGTGTGGACGCATTCTCCATCTTAAGTACACTACCGGCCATGATTATTAGGTAACTCAAGTACTTAAAAAATGAATTATTTCAGACTATTTTTTAGTCTTTATTGCCAAGTGAATAATTGTAAATGAAAATAGAATTATTCTGTTGTTAATACTGCACAATAACATGTGCATCAAGTGAATTTATAAATATTTAATAATTATCTATATTGCAGTTTCATCAATGATAGCATGAAGAAAATTTAGGGTGATTCGGACGAGTTTATCTTTTTGCAAAGTAATAATAACAACCATTCTGTTTTCATTTAAAATTATCCACTTAAAAATAGCATGAAATACATAATTTATTTAAAAAAAACTGGGGTGGCCTAATCTCTATGGCATCCCACTCAAGTTACCACCTCAACGTGTTGGAGGCTATCTATATTCAATCTTTAAAGCCTTCACTGTGTAAACAGAAGGAGTATATATTTGGCCTCCAACTCATTTCCATTTAAGTTTTTTTTCTCTTTCTGCATCTTGTTTATTTTCTTAAAACGGCAATTATTTATTTATTAATCTCGATTTAGCTCCGTTGAACGAGTTTCGAAACAAGCTGGTTAGGCCGTTTTTCAATTTTATTTTTTAAATATTATCATCATGAGTGCTAATTATAAATATTTTGTCTATTCATGGCGGTAACGAACTTTTGTGCCACCAACCAAATTTTCATATATATATATATATATATATATATATATATATATATATATGTGTGTGTGCGTGTGTATGTATGTGTGTGTTTATATATATATATATATATTTTTTTTTTTTTTTCTAAACATACGCTGTTAAATATAAGAGACAATGAATGTCTATTATGTTTAATCATGATCCGTTCTAAACGTCGTATTTTTTGTTTTAATTTCAGTTGAAAATAAAGACAAAATTTCTCCAACATTTGGATAATTATTTATTGGTTTTCTTCTAAGCTTTCGGCTCACATGAGCCATCTTCAGAGAGGTTGTTTAAACTGAAATATTATAAAATCCACCATCACTGACGATTTTATTTTGTGTTGACATAAAACTCCGCTTGGCAACGGCAATAGTTACCAAAAATAATAAACGCAGTTCTTAAATTTGCGATGCGGTTTTATGACGTCACACCACGGGATAGCGCGAAATGACAACAAAACCATGTAGTCAAATGCAATGTAATATGTTATTTCCTGTTTTAAAGTTGATTTTATTGAGTGTTTGTTGTTTTGATTTGATGTACATGGCCTCCAATATCTGCAGGTTCCTCTTACTGTGTGTATGAGTAAGGATCACCGTATTGTTGACCAAAATCTGTCTGATATTACCTACATGTTTATGTTTTTCAGAGAAATGTTGTTTAATAGTACTCTGATTAGAAAGATGACATGTAAGTCTACGAGAGAGCGTGGTTGTAGTAAGACCAATATATGTACTAGGTTTTTGATTATTATCAGAGATGCAATATATATATATATATATATATATATATATATATATATATATATATATATATTGGCCAGTGTTTTTGAATATACTCGTCTATTTTTCCATGTGTGGATGTTTGTAGGTTTATTTATGTGTGCATTCTTTCTCTTGTTTAATATATGAATAACTTTCTAAATCTAATAAATTGTTAAACTTAGAAAATTTAAAAAAAAATTTCGCAACAAAAATAAAGTAGATCTAATAGTTAATTAATAATGCTGATCTCAATTTAATCAAATATTAATACTAATGCCCCTCAAAATTAGACGTAGGATAATATATATATTTACTAATATATATAGCCTTCCGCAGACAGACCTGTTTCGCTGTATCACAACTCGTCAGTATCTTTTTTCTTTTTTATTCAATTTGCCCGTAGTTCGGCTTGGAATCATGACTTGAATTATAGGTATGCCATATTTTTTTGTTTTGTTTCCTTTTTGCCCAATATTTCTGCTTAATTTTAAAACTTTTCATGTCTAACTGTACGTTTGATTTTATTTAAAAAAAAAAATTTGACTGGACTTTAACTAAGTTAAAACTTAATAAGTCACTTTTTTTTCTTTTTTTTGAAATCTTTAACTTCTTTTTTCTTTCAATTGGAGCAGATAGACTAAACTATCGCCCGGTTCACACTCCACCCACATTTATTAAACAGGTGAAGATGCTCATTCATTGTTTCCTGTTTAGGATGCGGTTTCCGGTTTTTCTCTTTTCTAATCTTCTCACTTTTTTTTTTCAATTGGAGTAGATAGACTAAACTATCGCCCGGTTCATACTCTACCCACATCTATTGAACACGTGAAGAGGCTCATCCTTGTTTCTTGTTTAGGATGTGGTTTCCGGTTCTCTTTTCTAATCTTCTCACTTTTTTTTTTCAATTGGAGTAGATAGACTAAACTATCGCCAGTTCTACTCTACCCACATCTATTGAACACGTGAAGAGGCTCATCCTTGTTTCTTGTTTGAGATCACGGTTTCCGGTTTTCTCTTTTCTAATCTTCTCACTTTTTTTTTTCAATTGGAGTAGATAGACTAAACTATCGCCCAGTTCATACTCTACCCACATCTATTGAACACGTGAAGAGCTCATCCTTCTTTCCTGTTTAGGATGTGGTTTCCGGTTTTCTCTTTTCTAATCTTCTCACTTTTTTTTTTCAATTGGAGTAGATAGACTAAACTATCGCCCGGTTCATACTCTACCCACATCTATTGAACACGTGAAGAGGCTCATCCCTTGTTTCTTGTTTAGGATGTGGTTTTCCGGTTTTCTCTTTTCTAATCTTCTCACTTTTTTTTTTTCAATTGGAGTAGATAGACTAAACTATCACTTGATTCATCTCTACCCACATCTATTGAACACGTGAAAGAGCTCATCATCTTGTTTCTTGTTTAGGATGTGGTTTCCGGCTTTTCTCTTTTCTAATCTTCTCACTTTTTTTTCAATTGGAGTAGATAAACTAAACTATCGCCCGGTTCATACTCTACCCACATCTATTGAACACGTGAAGAGGCTCATCCCTTGTTTCTTGTTTAGGATGCGGTTTCCGGTTTTTCTCTTTTCTAATCTTCTCACTTTTTTTTTTCAATTGGAGTAGATAGACTAAACTATCGCCCGGTTCATACTCTACCCACATCTATTGAACACGTGAAGAGGCTCATCCCTTGTTTCTTGTTTAGGATGTGGTTCTACCCATTTCTCTTTTCTAATCTTCTCACTTTTTTTTTTCAATTGGAGTAGATAGACTAAACTATCGCCGGTTCATACTCTACCACATCTATTGAACACGTGAAGAGGCTCATCCCTTGTTTCTTGTTTAGGATGTGGTTTCCGATTTCTCTTTTCTAATCTTCTCACTTTTTTTTTTTCAATTGGAGTAGATAGACTAAACTATCGCCAGTTCATACTCTACCCACATCTATTGAACACGTGAAGAGGCTCATCCCTTGTTTCTTGTTTAGGATGTGGTTTCCGGTTTTTCTCTTTTCTAATCTTCTCACTTTTTTTTTCAATTGGAGTAGATAGACTAAACTATCCTTGGTTCATACTCTACCCACATCTATTGAACACGTGAAGAGGCTCATCCTTGTTTCTTGTTTAGGATGTGGTTTTCGGTTTTCTCTTTTCTAATCTTCTCGCTTTTTTCAATTGGAGTAGATAGACTAAACTATCGCCCGGTTCATACTCTACCCACATCTATTGAACACGTGAAGAGGCTCATCCCTTGTTTCTTGTTTAGGATGTGGTTTCCGGTTTTTCTCTTTTCTAATCTTCTCCTTTTTTTTTTCAATTAGGTAGATAGACTAAACTATCGCCAGTTCCATACTCTACCCACATCTGTGAACACGTGAAGGAAACTCGTCTCCTTGTTTCTTGTTTAGGATGTGGTTTCCAGTTTTTCTCTTTTCTAATCTTCTCACTTTTTTTTCAATTGGAGTAGATAGACTAAACTATCCTTGGTTCATACTCTACCCACATCTATTGAACTTTTGTGAAGAAGCTCATCCCTTGTTTCTTGTTTGGGATGTGGTTTCCGGTTTTTCTCTTTTCTAATCTTCTCACTTTTTTTTTTCAATTGGGTAGATAGACTAAACTATCATAAGTTCATACTCTGCCCACATCTATTGAACACGTGAAGGCTCATCCTTGTTCTTGTTTAGGATGTGGTTTCAGTTTTCTCTTTTCTAATCTTCTCACTTTTTTTTTTCAATTGGAGTAGATAGACTAAACTATCGCCCAGTTCATACTTTCCTACCCACATCTATTGAACACGTGAAGAGGCTCATCCCTTCTTTCCTGTTTAGGATGCAGTTCCGGTTTTCTCTTTTCTAATCTTCTCACTTTTTTTTTTCAATTGGAGTAGATAGACTAAACTATCGCCCGGTTCATACTCTACCCATCTATTGAACACGTGAAGAGGCTCATCCTTCTTTCCTGTTTAGGATGCGGTTTCAGTTTTTTTCTCTTTTTTCTAATCTTCTCACTTTTTTTTCAATTGGAGTAGATGAACTAAACTATCGCCCGGTTCATACTCTACCCACATCTATTGAACACGTGAAGAGGCTCATCCCTTGTTTCTTGTTTAGGATGTGGTTTCCAGTTTTTTCTCTTTTCTAATCTTCTCACTTTTTTTTTCAATTGGAGTAGATAGACTAAACTGTCACGCCAGTTCATACTCTACCCACATCTATTGAACACGTGAAGAGGCTCATCCTTGTTTCTTGTTTAGGATGTGGTTTCCGGTTTTTCTCTTTTCTAATCTTCTCACTTTTTTTTTCAATTGGAGTAGATAGACTAAACTATCGCCCAGATTCCTCCTCTACCCACATCTATTGAACACGTGAAGAGGCTCATCCCTTGTTTCTTGTTTAGGATGTGGTTTCCGGTTTTTCTCTTTTCTAATCTTCTCACTTTTTTTTTTCAATTGGAGTAGATAGACTAAACTATCGCTTGATTCATACTCTACCACATCTATTGAACACATTGAAGAGGCTCATCCTTGTTTCTTGTTTAGGATGCGGTTTTAAGTTTTCTCTTTTCTAATCTTCTCACTTTTTTTTTCAATTGGAGTAGATAGACTAAACTATCGCCGGTTCATCTCTACCACATCTGAACACGTGAAGAGGCTCATCCTTGTTTTCTTGTTTAGGATGCGGTTTCCGGTTTTCTCTTTTCTAATCTTCTCACTTTTTTTTTTCAATTGGAGTAGATAGACTAAACTATCGCCGGTTCATACTCTACCCACATCTATTGAACACGTGAAGAGGCTCATCCCTTGTTTCTTGTTTAGGATGTGGTTTCGGTTTCTCTTTTCTAATCTTCTCACTTTTTTTTTTTTCAATTGGAGTAGATAGACTAAACTATCGCCCGGTTCATACTCTACCCCCACATCTATTGAACACGTGAAGAGGCTCATCCTTCTTTCCTGTTTAGGATGCGGTTTCCGGTTTTCTCTTTTCTAATCTTCTCACTTTTTTTTTTCAATTGGAGTAGATAGACTAAACTATCGCCCGAGTTCATACTCTACCCACATCTATTGAACACGTGAAGAGAGCTCATCCCTTGTTTCTTGTTTAGAGGATGTGGTTTCCGGTTTTCTCTTTTCTAATCTTCTCCACTTTTTTTTTTTCAATTGGAGTAGATAAGACTAAACTATCCGCCCGGTTCATACTCTACCCACATCTATTGAACACGTGAAGAGGCTCATCCCTTGTTTCTTGTTTAGGATGCGGTTTCCGGTTTTTCTCTTTTCTAATCTTCTCACTTTTTTTTTTCAATTGGAGTAGATAGACTAAACTATCGCCCGGTTCATACTCTACCCACATCTATTGAACACGTGAAGAGGCTCATCCCTTGTTTCTTGTTTGAGGATGCGGTTTCCGGTTTTTCTCTTTTCTAATCTTCTCACTTTTTTTTTTTCAATTGGAGTAGATAGACTAAACTGTCGCCCGGTTCATACTCTACCCACATCTATTGAACACGTGAAGAGGCTCATCCCTTGTTTCTTGTTTAGGATGTGGTTTCCGGTTTTTCCTCTTTTCTAATCTTCTCACTTTTTTTTTCAATTGGAGTAGATAGACTTAAACTATCGCCCGGTTCATACTCTACCCACATCTATTGAACACGTGAAGAGGCTCATCCCTTCTTTCCTGTTTAGGATGCGGTTTCAGTTTTTTCTCTTTTCTAATCTTCTCACTTTTTTCAATTGGGTAGATAGACTAAACTATCGCCCGGTTCATACTCTACCCACATCTATTGAACACGTGAAGAGGCTCATCCCTTGTTTCCTGTTTAGGATGCGGTTTCCGGTTTTCTCTTTTCTAATCTTCTCTTTTTTTTTCAATTGGAGTAGATAGACTAAACTATCGCCCGGTTCATACTCTACCCACATCTATTGAACACGTGAAGGCTCATCCCTTGTTTCTTGTTTAGGATGTGGTTTCGGTTTTTTCTCTTTTCTAATCTTCTCACTTTTTTTTTCAATTGGAGTAGATAGACTAAACTATCGCCCGGTTCATACTCTACCCACATCTATTGAACACGTGAAGAGGCTCATCCCTTGTTTCTTGTTTAGGATGTGGTTTCCGAAGACACTACTCTTTTCTAATCTTCTCACTTTTTTTTTTCAATTGGAGTAGATAGACTAAACTATCGCCCGGTTCATACTCTACCCACATCTATTGAACACGTGAAGAGGCTCATCCCCTTGTTTCTTGTTTAGGATAGCGGTTTCCGGTTTTTCTCTTTTCTAATCTTCTCACTTTTTTTTTTCAATTGGAGTAGATAGACTAAACTATCTCGCAGTTCATACTCTACCCACATCTATTGAACACGTGAAGAGGCTCATCCCTTGTTCTTGTTTAGGATGTGGTTTCCGGTTTTTCTCTTTTTCTAATCTTCTCACTTTTTTTTTCAATTGGAGTAGATAGACTAAACTATCGCCCGGTTCATACTCTACCCACATCTATTGAACACGTGAAAGAGCTCATCCTTGTTTTCTTGTTTAGGATGCGGTTTCCGGTTTTTTCTCTTTTCTAATCTTCTCACTTTTTTTTTTTTCAATTGGAGTAGATAGACTAAACTATCCTTGATTCATACTCTACCCACATCTATTGAACACGTGAAGAGGCTCATCCCTTGTTTCTTGTTTAGGATGTGGTTTCGGACCTCCTCTTTTCTAATCTTCTCACTTTTTTTTTCAATTGGAGTAGTGTTCTTCTATCGCCCGGTTCATACTCTACCCATCTATTGAACACGTGAAGAGGCTCATCCCTTGTTTCTTGTTTAGGATGTGGTTTCCGGTTTTTCTCTTTTCTAATCTTCTCACTTTTTTTTTCAATTGGAGTAGATAGACTAAACTATCGCCGGTTCATACTCTACCCACATCTATTGAACACGTGAAGAGGCTCATCCCTTGTTTCTTGTTTAGGATGTGGTTTCCATTTTCTCTTTCTAATCTTCTCACTTTTTTTTCAATTGGAGTAGATAGACTAAACTATCGCCAGTTTCATACTCTACCCACATCTATTGAACACGTGAAGGCTCATCCCTTGTTTCTTGTTTAGGATGTGGTTTCCGGTTTTTCTCTTTTCTAATCTTCTCACTTTTTTTTTCAATTGGAGTAGATAGACTAAACTATCGCCCGGTTCATACTCTACCCACATCTATTGAACACGTGAAGAGGCTCATCCCTTGTTTCTTGTTTAGGATGCGGTTTCCGGTTTTTTCTCTTTTCTAATCTTCTCACTTTTTTTTTCAATTGGAGTAGATATGAGCTAAACTATCGCCCGGTTCATACTCTACCCACATCTATTGAACACGTGAAGAGGCTCATCCTTGTTTCTTGTTTAGGATGCGGTTTCCGGTTTTTTCTCTTTTCCTAATCTTCTCACTTTTTTTTTCAATTGGAGTAGAATGAACTAAACTATCACTTGATTCATACTCTACCCATCTATTGAACACGTGAAGAGGCTCATCCTTGTTTCTTGTTTAGGATGTGGTTTCCATTTTTTCTCTTTTCTAATCTTCTCACTTTTTTTTTTCAATTGGAGTAGATAGACTAAACTATCGCCCGGTTCATACTCTACCCACATCTATTGAACACGTGAAGAGGCTCATCCCTTCTTTCCTGTTTAGGATGCGGTTTCCGGTTTTTCTCTTTTCTAATCTTCTCACTTTTTTTTTTTCAATTGGAGGTAGATAGACTAAACTATCGCAGTTCATACTCTACCCACATCTGTTGAACACGTGAAGAGTATCCCTTGTTTCTTGTTTAGGATAACGGTTTCCGAGTTTTCTCTTTTCTAATCTTCTCACTTTTTTCAATTGGAGTAGATAGACTAAACTATCGCCCGGTTCATACTCTACCCACATCATTGAACACATGAAGAGGCTCATCCCTTGTTTCTTGTTTAGGATGCGGTTTCCAGTTTTTCTCTTTTCTAATCTTCTCACTTTTTTCAATTGGAGTAGATAGACTAAACTATCGCCCCGGTTCATACTCTACCCACATCTGTTGAACACGTGAAGAAGTATCCCTTGTTTCTTGTTTAGGATGTGGTTTCCGGTTTTTTCTCTTTTCTAATCTTCTCACTTTTTTTTTTCAATTGGAGTGATGAACCAAACTGTCCTCCAGTTCGCCTCTACCCATCTATTGAACACGTGAAGAGGCTCATCTTGTTTCTTGTTTAGGATGCGGTTTCCGGTTTTTTCTCTTTCTAATCTTCTCACTTTTTTTTTCAATTGGAGTAGATAGACTAAACTATCGCCCGGTTCATACTCTACCCACATCTATTGAACACGTGAAGAGGCTCATCCCTTGTTCCGCATTTAGGATGTGGTTTCGATTTTTCTCTTTTCTAATCTTCTCACTTTTTTTTTTCAATTGGAGTAGATAGACTAAACTATCGCCCGGTTCATACTCTACCCACATCTATTGAACACGTGAAGAGGCTCATCCCTTGTTTCTTGTTTAGGATGTGGTTTCCGATTTCTCTTTTCTAATCTTCTCACTTTTTTTTTTCAATTGGAGTAGATAGACTAAACTATCGCCCGGTTCATACTCTACCCACATCTACCAGACACGTGAAGGCTCATCTTGTTTCTTGTTTAGGATGTGGTTTCCGGTTTTTTCTCTTTTCTAATCTTCTCACTTTTTTTTTCAATTGGAGTAGATAGACTAAACTATCGCCGGTTCATACTCTGCCCACATCTATTGAACGAAGGCTCATCCCTTGTTTCTTGTTTAGGATGCGGTTTCCGGTTTTTCTCTTTTCTAATCTTCTCACTTTTTTTTCAATTGGAGTAGATAGACTAAACTATCGCCCGGTTCATACTCTACCCACATCTATTGAACACATTGAAGAGGCTCATCCCTTGTTTCTTGTTTGGGATGTGGTTTCCGGTTTTTCTCTTTTCTAATCTTCTCACTTTTTTTTTTTTCAATTGGAGTAGATAGACTAAACTATCGCCCAGTTCATACTCTACCCACATCTATTGAACACGTGAAGAAGGCTCATCCCTTGTTTCTTGTTTAGGATGCGGTTTCGGTTTTCTCTTTTCTAATCTTCTCACTTTTTTTTTTCAATTGGAGTAGATAAGACTAAACTATCGCCCGGTTCATACTCTACCCACATCTGTTGAACACGTGAAGAGGCTCATCCTTGTTTCTTGTTTAGGATGCGGTTTCCGGTTTTCTCTTTTCTAATCTTCTCACTTTTTTTTTTCAATTGGAGTAGATAGACTAAACTATCGCCCGGTTCATACTCTACCCACATCTATTGAACACGTGAAGAGGCTCATCCCTTGTTTCTTGTTTAGGATGCGGTTTCCGGTTTTTCTCTTTTCTAATCTTCTCACTTTTTTTTTCAATTGGAGTAGATAGACTAAACTATCGCGGTTCGCCTCTACCCACATCTATTGAACACGTGAAGAGGCTCATCCCTTGTTTCTTGTTTAGGATGTGGTTTCGGTTTTTCTCTTTTCTAATCTTCTCACTTTTTTTTTCAATTGGAGTAGATAGACTAAACTATCGCCCAGTTCATACTCTACCCCCACATCTATTGAACACGTGAAGAGGCTCATCCCTTGTTTCTTGTTTAGGATGTGGTTTCCGGTTTTTCTCTTTTCTAATCTTCTCACTTTTTTTTTTCAATTGGAGTAGATAGACTAAACTATCCTTGATTCATACTCTACCCACATCTATTGAACACGTGAAGAGGCTCATCGCCTTTCCTGTTTAGGATGCGGTTTCCGGTTTTCTCTTTTCTAATCTTCTCACTTTTTTTTTTTTCAATTGGAGTAGATAGATAAAACTATCGCCCGGTTCATACTCTACCCACATCTATTGAACTTATTGAAGAGGCTCATCTTGTTTCTTGTTTAGGATGTGGTTTCCGGTTTTCTCTTTTCTAATCTTCTCACTTTTTTTTTCAATTGGGGTAGATAGACTAAACTATCGCCAGTTCATACTCTACCCACATCTATTGAACACGTGAAGAGGCTCATCCCTTGTTTCTTGTTTAGGATGTGGTTTCCAGTTTTCTCTTTTCTAATCTTCTCACTTTTTTTTTTCAATTGGAGTAGATAGACTAAACTATCGCCGGTTTCATACTCTACCACATCTATTGAACACGTGAAGAGGCTCATCCCTTCTTTCCTGTTTAGGATGCGGTTTCCAGTTTTTCTCTTTTCTAATCTTCTCACTTTGTCTATTTTTTTTCTTTCAGTTGGAGTAGGTAGACTAAACTATCGCCCGGTTCACACTCCACCCACATCTATTGAACACGTGAAGAGGCTCATCCCTTCTTTCCTGCTTAGGATGCGGTTTCCGGTTTTTCTCTTTTCTAATCTTCTCATTTTGTTTTTTTTCAATTGGAGTAGATAGACTAAACTTTCGCCCGGTTCACACTCCACCCACATCTATTGAACAGGTGAAGTGGCTCATACCTTGTTTCCTGTTTAGGATGCGGTTTCCGGTTTTCTCTTTTCTAATCTTCTCACTCTTATATAGCCCCCTGCACATCAGTGGCGTTCCCGCCTTGCTTGGGGTGATATGATTAAAAACAAACAAACAAACAAAAAAAAAACGGTTAATCATCAGATTGCTTCTAGCCAGTATTGAAACCGGACCTAATTGATATCAGTCGGCGATTCTACCCTAAAATTGTGGGCGCTCGGTAAAGGAAGGCAGAGTTTAGCATGAAATATCCAATGTAAATATACGCCAGTAGCCGAGAGTGTTCAAATTCATTATTGAATGAGCGATGCGTAAATGCATGAGTAGCTACTGTTTTTTTTAAATTAAAATCTGCCATTCCTCCATAGTTCTCAATCGGCGCGCGAGATATATATATATATATATATATATATATATATATATTTTATCTGAATTTACAGACAAATAAGTAATATATATATATATATATATATATATATATATATATATATTACTTATTTATCTGTAAATTCAGATAAAATTTAGAGGGGAAATAGCCATCTTCTCCTTGTCAGTTTAAGACATGTATTGTCAACCCCGTTTAAACAAAGAATGAGGAAAATCCTGATGCCAGAGGCTTGGTCTAGTAAAGGAAGGGGTTAGGGATACTGGCTTTTATAGGGTTAAGCTAGCGGAATCTTAGTAGTAATTTCTTCCATGGTCGTGGGAGGTATATTGCGTGACCATTGGGTTGGTAGTGGTAGGGAGGATGGAAGGTAAGTGCTTAGCCAATTTTAAAAAAAAAACTTATTTTAACTAAATGGAAGAATAAAATAATTATTGCAATTTATATTTATTTCTATGACGACACATACGAATGATCTCTCTACGTTTATTCAGAAGTATATTCTGATATTGAAATTTCAAAATTTTAATTTTTTTCTGTTAAACATAGATTACATCTGTCTCTTAAGCTATTAGGGGTCCTTGCCTTGCCTATCAGCTTCCATTTTATCTGTGGATTTATGTTTTTTTTTTTAATTCTCAGTATTTTCGGGAAAGGACTGTTTGATACTTTAAATTAGGGTTATTGAAGGAGTGTCCGTGTGTGTAAAGCCATCGTTTCCAAATTCCCGCCGAAATTCCGGTACAAACATTAAATTTCTTATTTTCCTTAGGGTAGATTGTTGCCTGATAGATCACATTTACAGATCTACATTTACTCTCGAATACCAGGTGCTGTAACCACTTAGTGACGGATGTGCGTTGGGGTGCAGTGGATATCGGCTCGGAAAGAGAAATCGGTGAGCTGAGTTCGAATTCCAGTTGAATACCCTGCATTCACTTAAGCACTGGTAATCCTTGAGAAAGTTATTAATCCGTCCCTTCCCTCCAGTTATGGGTTAAATAACAGGGTAGGACTTGGGGACCCTGCCCTTAAAAACAAAATCCCAATGAATCTTGATACTCGAAAAGAAAAAAGTATTGCTAGATACAAAAACTTATATAAAAACAACAATAAATTGTTGAAAGAAAAAGGTATTACCAGCAATAAATAAATAAAATTTAGTTGGCAATAAATGACCCGCCGAGGTTGATATGCCATAAAAACAAAACAACCAACATTTACCCTCAACCGGACAGTTTTCTCTAGATCTACAATCACAGTGGGGGGGGTATAATCCTATTTTCTATATTGGATTAATTACACTTCTTCAAGATTTGGCAATTGTGGGAGCTTATAATGTTATACATATTATCAGTACACGAATAACTTATCTTGGTCGTTTTCCTATTGAATATTTTACTCAAGGGGTTATCTTTATGAAAATGTTACTTACTAATTTAAGAATGGTTTTATTAATGTTAATAGTTGATAGTCTACAGAACGGGGTGGGGGGTTGAATATATAATTTTCCTTTTCCTATGTTTAACTTTAGCATTATGTGATTCAGAATTACTAGTGGGTGTTAAATATGTTAATGTATCTTTATATCCGCTAGTCTGGAGGGCTTTATCATATAGTTTTTTGTTTTTTTTTGTTATTCCTAAAGATTATAAGGTTAGAGGATAATCGGCTAATTCAAATATTAACTGTCATCGGTATTAGGCTGGTTGGAAATAATGTTGATATAGCTAGGGATTTCATTGCTCTTATGGTACGGTTTAAAGGAATTATTATCGAGGTTGATGTCAATGTCTACTTAATTCGCAATCTTTAAGTTGGAAGCAATTTCTATTTTAAATCTTAGCATAGTGAAGGTCTTAATGATTTTTCTGGTTTTTCATAGTCAAAGGGCCATTACTATTCGGGATGAACATCAGTCACACATCTCTGTATAGGCCTGCCTGTTTAGGATCCACAACTTTACTAAGGGTGTCTATGATACAGATGCCTATTAAATCGGATATATATATATATATATATATATATAGTAATCCGCAGATAGATCTGTTTCGCTGTATCACAGATCATCAGTGCCGTTAAACATCCGATTTAAATCCGACCGATTTGACATCAGTCTGAGCTATGGGCGCTCGGTAGAGGAAGTTGGACTTATTTTCCTTAGGGTAGATGGTAGCTTGATGGACCACATTTACAGATCTACATTGACCATCAACTGGACAGTTATCTCTAGATCTACAATTACAGGGGGATATAATCCTATTTTCTATATTGGATTTACTTAGCTTCTTCAAGATTTGGTTATCGTGGAAGCTAGTAATGTTATACATATCAGTACACGAATATGGTGTATTTAGGCAGCAAGAATTCTTTAAATAAATTTTTTGAACAACACTCATACTATATATGTACACATAAAAGAAAAGCCCAACACACTGTCTAAGACGGTTATGAACTATAATTTATTTTGAGTGGGTACAATTTTGGTACCCACCTCATCAGACAGCAAATTAGGGTACCAAAAATTTATCCGTCGATATAAATTATAGTCTATTACCTCCTTGGATGATACTAGGAAATTTTCCTTTATGTAGATCATATTGCTCTGGATAGCACTCATTGAGCTCTCTGTATAGATCTTTCTCTTTAATAATCTATATTGAATAGATCTACTTGGATTATCTTCTCTATTTAAAGATTTCGCATCATTTTATATATATATATATATATATATATATATATATATATATATATAAATTGTGTGTATTTTGGCAGCATTTTTTCATTAATGCAGGTTTCATTGAATAATATAGACACGTTTTGTCTATTAATTTTGTGTAGGATTCGTTCATACCGTCTGATATACTTGATGGTGATATCGTTGAAAGACAACAAAAAATCACAGTAATTGTTGATTTTTTTATCGGGTCTAAGTTTTCGGCTCACATAAGCCATTATCAAAGAGTAAATATTAACACACAGTAAACATAGAACATTTACGTTATTAACAATAAAGAGAATTAAATTGAATTAAATTAAACGGTTATCAACGCACACTTCTGAGAAAAACGCTCGTTGATAACACGTACATACTTAAACAAGAAAATAATAAACAGAAACTAAAAATCCTCGAAGCAATCTACATTAAACAATTTAAACCTGGTTTGAATACAATCAATTTTGATATTTCCAATAACGTACTCAAATGCCTGTAATCAGATCAGGGACCACAACGCCACTATTTTGTCACTGTCTTCGGCCATCCGCCACGGTAGGGATGGACTTATATTTTCAATTTAATTCTCTTTATTGTTAATAACTTAAATGTTCTATGTTTACTGTGTGTTAATATTTACTCTTTGATAATGGCTTATGTGAGCCGAAAGCTTAGACCTGATAAAAAAGTCAACAATTACTGTGATTTTTTTGTTGTCTTTCAACGATATCACCATCAAGTATATCAGACGGTATGAACGGATCCTACACAAAATTAATAGACAAAACTTGTCTATATTATTCAATGAAACCTGCATTAATATATATATATATATATATATATATATATATATATATATATAATTTATGACATAAATATATTATAATATCACTACAAAAGTAGCCATTTGTTTTCGACACTGTCCGTGTCTTATCAAGTGATAAATTCCATTGTAACTGTATGTAAATACAATTACATATACTGATCTCTATTTTAATCAGATATGTCTGTCAGTCCAATATTTTATTAAAAGTCACTACAGCCACTTGGATTTTCGTGTTTAGTCTGGCTTTGAATCTGTGTTTGTCTAATTGCGGTGTTCCCTCGTTTACTGGAATTAATTTCCAGTCACTTAAAGGTGACGCCATTTCCAACGGTCAAACAGATTTTTTACGGTTTTTTTATACCCACTTTAGTTTACGATCCCCTATGGAGAAATATACCCTACTTAATATTGGGTGCTTTCTTTGATGTATAGCAAGAGAATCTTGTAGCTTATATTATACTATAGAGATGTGAGATTCCCTGGGGTTATATCTCTACAATATCTGGGTGCATGCACATGGTATAAACGCGACATTGTGTATCTGCTTTGTGAGACATGCGTTGGGTCTTCTACGATCGAACGAATTTTTCCTTTACACACACACACACACACACACACACACACACACACACACACACACACACACAGTTAGTTATAATAGTTATTATTTATTTCACCAATTAAAAGCTTATCAAATTAGATTATATCTGAGTTTTATTGCATTTTTTATTTTACTCTTCGGAAAAGATTTTCGGATAATAATTGCAAACTTAAAATTAAAAAATAGATGATTTATATTCCCCAATGAGTCCTGCGTTGAACAAATAAAACAAAAGTTAGCCATCAATATAAAATTTATTAATACTTATTAAGATTTCGTGGAGGTTGGGGTAACAGAAGTAAAAAATATATTTATCAAATTGTTAAAAATTACTAATTTCAAAAATCATTTCATTCATTTGTGAATGAGTACTGATAGGTTCATTAAAATCCGACAGTTATTTGATTTTTGCGAGAATTTCCAAATTAATGTGTTTGTCACCGAAAAAAAGTGGGTGATGCAATCGTTACGTTTCCATTGTAAAACAGTCGTAATGTTTCTTTAGCCGCTAACTCAAATCAAAACAAAGCTTTCTGACAAAATTTCGAAAATGTTAGAAGGGATTAAAAATTTTAAAAAAATAATTAAAGTTAATTCAAGGTTTCTGTGTCCATTGTAAATAGAAAGACCAACTGAGTAATGGCCAAGGGTGTAAAAGAGGCCAAAAATTTCATAATTAGGTCGCGGGATACGACAACAAACCTACCTATTTTTACTATAGTGTACAGTACCAAGGATCGGAGGTCGTGACAGTACACACACATATACACACAGTTTAAGCTGCTGTTGCTACGGTAATGCTATGGACTTTCTCCTCCTACTCTTTCACTCTTTACTACCCTTCCGTTTGGCAAAGGTGAGAGAAAGGCTGAGGAGAGTAGCGTTTAAAAAGATAAAGGGGAAGGAAAAGCTCGTATAGGGAGTAAGTGGCGTAATGGACGGATAACATAAGTAACTAAGGAAGGAACAAGCAGAATTATTATATGATTTGTTTTCCGTCACTATAAAAATGTCACTATATCTGGCATATATTTAGGGTTTATTTTTAATCATTTCACCACAAGCAATGGCGGGACTGCCACTAGTGGGCAGGGGGTTACAGCTAGAAAAAGACTGTGTACAAAGGTCATTGAAGAAAGGATAAAAGATTGTTATATTAAGCGTACGGTGGAAGAACAAAGAAGAAACGACGGAGATTTACAAAATAACGTAAAATATGCAACAAATGGTAAATTGGTCTAAATGTCTCTCGTTGAAAGAAAACGCTAGTTCTTCTTCTTCATGTGCCGTGTTCTTTCAGGACGTAGGCGATCATGGAATTCTACTTGTCTCTGTCTCTTGTCGCTCTCAATAATTTTTCTCTTGGTATTTCTTCTAAACTCCGCCCCGCCAATCATTTGCTCAGACCTAACAAGTACTTCCGACGCTGCTTTTCTCTGTCTCTCCTTCCATTTATCCGACCTGTGAGTATTAAATTCTCTAGGCCCTCCTTCCTCGTTACGTGTCTCAGGAACCTCATTTGTCTCTTCCTGATATTTAGTATGAGTTTTCTTCTCGTTTGCATCCTTTCCAACATTTCATCGTTGTACACCTGCTCTGTCGATGGTATCCTCAGCATCCTTCTGTAAAACCACATTTCTGCTGCCTCAAGCTTCTAACTTCATCCGTGATGAGATCGTCCAGGATTCACTTCCATACAGAAGGACAGATATTATATAGCAATCCAGCAATTTGTTCTTTGTTTCTAATGAGATTTTACTGTCTTTCAGTACTCTGGTTAGCTTCTGAAATGCGTCTTTGATCATGCCAATGCGTCTTTGGATCTCCATGTCGCACTTTCTATCCTCTGACAAAACACTTCCCGGGTATTTGAATTTTTTTACTTGTTTTATTTTAGTTTCTCTGACTTGCAGTTGGCATATTGGTCTCCTCTTTTTGCTGATGACCATACATTCAGTTTTCTTGAGGTTTATGCTCAGTCGTTTCTTTTCACATTCTTTTGCTACCTTCTGTAGAAGGTCCTCCATTTTCCTTTCCATGTCTGCTATCAGCACTGTGTCCTTCGCGTATCTGATATTGTTGAGATTGTGGCCGGCAATGTCGCATCCGGGTAAGAATTTTATTTCTTTCATATAGTTGAAGTCATAAGAATCGTGCGCAAAGGTGTACACTAGAAGAGAGAGGGGTGAGTTGTGACTTACGATGGCGACGGTCTTTAGCTGGTGTTCTTTGAAGATGGGAGGTTGCGAAAGGTGGTGAATCCATGGCTGGTGCGCCAACCGACTGTCGAAGAAATCTCTTTGATGGGTCTTTATGTCCTTTTCAAGGCCTCAGATCAGTTTCAAATTTTGTATTTGTTTCCTTTGGCTGGAGTGAGTGCTATAGAGCGGAAATCATGGATTGTATTTTTCTTTGAGTGAAACGGATTCTATGTGGGAAGCCTATGCGCAGTTGACGAATTTTTTTTATTTCAGTCTTGGATTTCGGAGTGTTGCCAGTGGTGAAAATTTGCGTAAAATGAATCAGAAGATCAAGTTTGAGGAAGACTATAACAAGCTAAACGGGATTCAAGAAGATAGAAGATGGCAATTGACGTTTCGATATTTTTTTGGTGATTGTAGCTATCAGGGAACCAAGTAAACGGAAGAAAATTCCACAGGCAGAAAGAGCAAGAAAGAAACTGATAGAATAGAAGAGGCGGTTATATTTAACTATTTCAACGTTAACAAGGTGGGACCTAGCCGCCAAACTAGTAGCGCTCTTAAATTCATGTGGATAAGGCACCAGGAAAAAAGTTCTTCTGAGCAGTTGCCGTGAAAATATTTTTGTTGAAATAATTTAACACCTTGTTCTCTAGAAAACCATGTTTTCCGTTTTGTAAAAATTGGATAAAGTTAGACTCATTTATTCTGACGTTAGTTGAAAGATGGAAAGACTTTATATATAGCGCTTCCCTTTCTGAAGAAAACAAACAACGAATTGGCGAGCTGCCATTAAACAAACAAAACTTTTCCAGTTCACAAAATACTCAGGAGGATCATTACTAAAACGCTGTTATGTTTGTCTTTGAAGGAAGTGCCACTAAATGGATTTCCTGTGACGTTTTTATGCCTAAATTCATTTCGTTATTAACTGGCGGCAGACGACATTAACTGCTTGTTTTGATGCTGGGGATTTAAAGATTTTCGAAAAGTCTCCAGAAAATCTTTCCATACTCTACTTCATTCTTCTCCACATCTTCCCCAACACACACACACACACACACACACACACACACACACACACATGAACACACACGCACGCACACTTCCACGCACACACACACACACATTAACTGAGCAGGTTCATGTCGACTTCGAGGTTTCGAGAGGACACCGTTATGATGCCTCCAATCATCGAGGATGGTTTTTCTTCGTCATATATATATATATATATATATATATATATACTAGCAGTATAGCCCAGCGTTGTTCTGGTGTAATGAAAGCTTTAAAACTAACCCATGGTCCTGGATCTGAGACTCTTTGGACGTTGACACGAAAGACTAAAAAGCAATAGTTGTTTCCAGTGAAAGCGAAACCGTAGACTGAAAGAAAAATGAATGGATGTAAATCAAATTTTGGTTTCCTGGTATCGATATCAGGTTTTCTGCACTATTGTAAGAACTGCAACCTTGAAACTTCTGAATATCGTTTCTTATATCTTTGTCTATGAGTGTATGAAATTTGATTAAAATCGGACCACTCCTATAACCCGATTTTTTCGATTATCGATTTTCGATATTTATCGGGGTACCTCGACACAAAACCTAGCTAAGAACATTCGCAGACGCTTATAGTACAACTGTGTAAATTTTCAAGAAAATCGGTTCAGCCGTTTCGGAGTCTATAGGTAACGGACACACACACAGACGCGCACACACAGACAAAGTTCTATTTATAAATAAGTTTAGATTTGCTTATAATTTTTTTTTAAGTTCAAAAGAAAATTTTGTTTAGGATATTTTAATTTTTTAAACTAAACAGAGATCGCATGTATCGTAAAGAATAATAAGGGGTGCGGATCGAACCTAGTTGTCTCCAACTTACTACTGGGTTGATTGCATTCTTTTTCATTTCCTAAAATTTTCGGGAAAGTGAAGTTTGGAATTTTAGATTAGGGAGAATTTTAA
Organism: Ascarosepion bandense; assembly: GCA_037127315.1. NCBI lineage: Eukaryota > Metazoa > Mollusca > Cephalopoda > Sepiida > Sepiidae > Ascarosepion > Ascarosepion bandense. Next base: position 765,414 of record JBBBDQ010000707.1, read on the forward strand.
TTTTGGAGGAGATGTTGGCTTCGTAGATCAATTTGGTAGATTTAGGCTGAATTTTGAAGGACCTACAATTGCAAGAGGGTATTTTAACAGTTTTATTAGGAGTTATATCTAAATTTTTAAAAATCTGTTTATTTTCGGAATTAATGTTATTTGTATTCAGTCAGTCAGTTAAGTGCCATACGTGATACACGCTTGGGCGATCATGTCTCGAAAGAGAATTGACTGACTGGGCAGAAGATTATCCCGTAGTAGGTTGACATTACTTTCTGCGGTAGACTGGTTGCCAACCAAGGCTATAGAACCCAATCTGTCCTGTTATTTAACCCATAACTGGAAGGAAGAGACGGATTAATACTTTTCCCAAGGGTATTTGCGCGTATTATGTGCTCAAAAATAAGTAATTTTAAAATAGGTACCTCTACTTTTTCGGCATAAATTTTCGATACCTAATTTTTAAATGAAATTTTTAAAATGAAAAAACATTCTTGAAGATTTCATTTTAAATTTACTTAAGAGCTTAATGATTAAATTCGTTATTTCCATTAAGTAAAAAATTCTGGTGTATTTTAGATAGAAATTACATAGATTAGAAGGTCACATTTAATTTTGATTTCTTAAAATTTTCTTAAAAGCGGCCATTTTCTTAATTTGAAGAAATTTGTAAACAAATAAAAATTCATCGATTTTAAAAATATTTAAAAAGATTTCTGACACTTTATTTTAGTAAATTTAGAAAATTGAAAATTAAGTTAATCTCATTTTAAAGAAATATTTAGTTATAGCATAAAAAAGTAACATACAACCAATTATTAACGATTGATCGTGTTCATCTGATCGAACTTTGACGGAGTGTTAAATGACGAGGCATTGACAGCTTTCTGCGCATATGAACATAAAAGCAATTTTCATAAAGGGAAGGGACAAAACTCTTAAATTGCGTAACCGTTTTATAACAATGGCAGTTTTAGTCAGCCATACATGAAAATAAGGAACGTATTATGTAACGTATTAAGTAAATAAAAATTATTTTTAAAATGGTTGCGCTACTTTACGTTGCAATTTTAGACTCGAAAATTTTTTTTCTACTTAATTATTATATAGCCTCCAGGGAACAAACAAATACAGAAATTTACACGATTTTAAACTATTATAAATTATTATAATTAAAATGTAAAAAACCTGAAAAAAATTCTTGTAAAAATTCATTATTCATCAAAAATTTTTATTTCTTCAGACAATAATGTCCTTAATATTAATTATTTACAAAATAAATCAGAAGCTTTTCTAATGAAGTAATGTTTTATTGGATTTATTATTTTTCAATTCAGAGCTGATTTTTATTTATTTGGGCACTAATTTGAAAATAACATTTTTTTTTTTATCTCCAAAGACTCCTACTTTTAACAAAGAAAAAATTGTCAAGGAACAAAAAGGTTATGTTTGAAATTTCATGAAATTAAGTAAGGGGGGGGGGGGGTAACACATTCGAAAAAGAAAATTTTACCAATATTTTCTAAAAAAGCATTTTAAAATAATTTCATTCATTTGTGAATAAGTGCTGAAAATTTCATTAAAATCAAGCAATTATTTGATTTTTATAAGAATTTCCAAATTAATGTGTTTTCTACAGAAAAACGCACGAAAAAACAAACAAACATTGTTAATCGTTGGAGAAGGCGATGACGTAAACAAAACAAGATTTTAACCAAAATTTCGAACGTGTTAGAAAGGATTAAATAATTTCCAAAAGATAATTAAAAAATACTTTGATCTTTCATCTTAATAATAACGAACATTTTGACGATAAAACTTTATTTTCCTTAAGTTTGTAGCCCTTTTCATTACGCTATGCCGTTTTTTCCCCCGAATTCGTGGAGGTACCTATTTTAAAAATATTTCTATTAAAGATTTTGCATAAGAGGTTATTGGCATGAAAATGTTTACTAACCAATTTCAGAAAATATTTCCCGATGTTAATGTTAGATAATCTACAGAAAGGGGGAGGGTTAAACCATATAACTTTCCTTTTTCTACATATGTGCGTTGTGGTACAGTGGATATTGGCTCGGAACGAGAAACTGGGGAGA